>APFE031366572.1:4377-33526 GCA_000404065.3 Pinus taeda
TGTATAAATATGTATTATAACATTGAAAGGAACATAATGAAAAATCAAGCTGGTAGTCCTAGTTTTGGGATCCAGGGGAAAATCTCTGTGTCTATGTGTTTTATGTGTTACGCTCTCACATTGTTTCTTTTCCGTGTTTTAGAATTTGTATGCTGGTAATTTCTGTACGAGGTTAAAACCTACATAATATGCATATTATATATGTGGTGAGGATAAATTTAATCATCATTTTAATTTATTTTATTTTAGATATATTTTTATAATGTATAGGATTAATATTAAATAGCTTTAATAAATCATGCTATATAAAAAAATAAAAAAGTGTATTTATTAAATTATATAATGCTTGTTTTTTTGTTTTCTTTAAGGATGGGTGAAGTATTCACCCAAAACATTGGAGGCCATGCAGTGTTCATTATCGTATCTCTAAATCTGAAAATATACATACTAAACTTTATTTTATTACAATCTAATGAGAAAAGAAAGTGACAATAAATAATATTATTTAAAAATAAAAAATATAATATAATATAGATAAAAATTAAGAAAATAGAAAAAATATATTCTTAGAGAAATTTTTAACTTTTAATTACATAGGGATTTTAGATTTTAATTTAATTGGGTGAGTGCAATTTAATGATGGCCTCTAATGAGGCATTAGTATCAATGCTAAAATGGAAAAAGTAGCAATATGTTAAATTGGAGGGATAATTAGAGGTATGTACTTAATGAATTTGAAGATGGTGTAAATAGTTGAAATGTGAAAAAATAAGTGTGGAAATTGTGTCAAGTGTATGAATTTTGGAGCTTTGTTGACATTGGTATGTTATCTTTCATACAAAATATAATGCATCTATTTCTTATAGTGTAGCCTTTGAGTATCTAAATGATGACATCTTGCTACAAACATTTTAGAGGTGTAGAAAATAGATTATTCTTGTGCATAGTTATTTTTCGAAAATTATAATATTAATTTTATTATTTTTTTAAATTATGAAATTCATTTATCCTTGAAATTAAAAGGTCTTCCATTAGCCCAACTTAAAGGTATTACCATATATCATACATTCTTTTTTATTCTTTTTATTAGGATTGTAGGTCTTAATGTCCTTTGATGCACCCTTTTCCAATATGGTTAAGCCCCAAAAAGTATAGTAGAAATAACAAGGATGTATTTTAGATTTTGATATATCTCGATAGAAAAATATATTGAATATAATATATATCTATATATATATAAATATATATAATATATATATATATTATATATATATATATATAGTTTCATGGACAATGGATTTGTCTAGCTTATAGAGAAATAACATCAAAGGTAAAAATATAGATGTCCTTTTTCAAAATTTGATGTTTTCATGTATTTGCAGCCTAAACCACCAACTTTGCAATCTCAAACCTATATCAGAAGCAACCAAGTCACTGTGCATATATGATTCTTGCCCAAAAAGAATTAAATTCAGAAAAACGTGTGCATGTCAATAGTGCATGTGCATTGTAAGTGTCAAAAACACATGCTTGTTCCAAAACCATGTGTGTGTTTCTTCTACTAGGAATGCACATACGTTCATGCAACTAGTGACTTTAACACATGGGAAATGGTCGAGGTGAGTTTGGGGTTTGTCGGGAGGTGGGGTGGGGACAAAGTGTAGAAATTATGGTGTATATTTGTAATTCTTGTGAAGTCTTAATCAAAATCACAAGGCCCAAACCTACTCTACTGCTATGCGGAATTCAATTCACAATTAGAGTAAAAATATCAGACATGCAATAAGAAAGAACACATGCACATAGTGTAGAGTCTCCAAGATGTCTTCAAAATATCATCCACTTTCACCTTTATCACTACCATTTCACTCACATGTCGTAACTCCATAGCCATATAATCTTTCATTAGCCTCCATTTTCATGATTACATGGGTTACCTTTTTGTTTTCCAGAAGTTAATGATTTCTAGTATTATAAGTGAATTAAATGGTTAAAACTTAGAAAAATTACATATGCTTGCTAATACTTAAATGTGGCTTGAGTTTCATGACATGTGTAGGTCATTTATAAGCTTCCAAGGCACCCTTATGTGGCCTCCAATGCTCAAATTCGAATTCCCTTCAAGATATGGAAGAAGATTTGGATAAAGGTAAAAGAGGATATGTGTCTCATCATTATCTATTTGAGTTGTAACTCTATGAGATTTTCTAGGGATCTAGGGAGAGAATAATGGACCTCGATTAATGAGTTACCTTCTTATGTTTTTGTATAAATAGGAGAGCCTCCTCCTTTCAAAGGCATGTGAAAAGTTGGGGAAATGCTCATATTTTGAATATACAATTTGGATTTGGCACCATACTCGTGAGTGATATTCACCTTGATTTGGTTATGCTTGCATATGGAGCCTCTCAACTTTCCATCCCTCATGATTTTGGATTGGCCACCTATAATATGTGAGATTTATTGTTTTTCATAGATTAAGATATTTTTTTTCATGTCTTTTACTGTGTGAGAGGTTAAGAGTAATTGTTTTTATTTGCTTTCATATCTATAGGTTAACAATGATCATTTTTTCTTTCATTTCATATCATGTGGTTTTGATTATTCATTTCATAGGATCCTGATTTTATAATGCACACATGATCCCTTAGAGTAGATTCGATTTCATGCAATTTCATTTCTGAAAGAGGTGTGCTTTTCAATTCCTGCAAGTGTGGTAGATCAAGATTTCAATTCCCGCAAGTGCGATAGATTAAGTTTCAATTCCATGCATTCTATTATAATTTCTTTTGAATTGATTGTTGAATTAGAATAGGTGAATTTGGTTTGTTGTTATTTGGTATCGTAGTTAGATTGATATAAATTGGAAGTTAATTTCTGGCATATACAGTGCACACATGCTTCGCAAGTTTTACCAAACCCCTGGATTGAAAATTAAATTATAGGTAATTAATTTGCCTCAACATTTTTTGGTCGTTGTCGGGGAAGTGTGAATATGAACTAGCTTTCAGTCTAGAGTTCATTTTTTTCCAGTATTTTTTAGATGCATGATTAAAGCATGTAGATGCATAAATCAGTTAGCTGCATATCATTTTTATAAAAATATATGTTCAATCACCTATCGCCCCCACTATATCACGTGGTGTAGTAAGAGCCACACATCCACATCATGTTTTTTTTTTTTGCAGATAGAAGAGATGACAAAGGAGGATGAAGAAACAAATGAAGATCCTTTTGGATTTCGCATTCAAGAAACTGATGTCAATGTTCTAATGAAGAACATCCCTCCATCTGTACTTCCTAACTCCAAAGGTATGAGATCAGAAGACCTAGAAACATTTCTTTTTTAATTTGAAATCATTTGTAGATCTTGTGGCTACTCATTACACATTCAAAAATTGAATTTGTTTCCAACAACATTGAAGGATAAATCTCTTAGATGGTTCATGACTTTAGGAACAAATTCTATAAGGCATGGGATGATACGAAAAGAGTATTTTTGGGAAAATATAAAAATAATTACAAACACCATGATCTTAGAAATGAAGTCTTTAAGATGAATAAAAAAGAGGATGAAAATCTAGAAGACCTAGTGGAGAGATTTACTTATAACATCAAAAGATCTAAAATGCATAATTTAGGATTAGACATATTAAAAACTCTCTTACTAAATGCTATAAAGGATGAATGGATTGATCTTCTTAACCTAGTGGGAAAAGGAGATATTTATCAACTGTCATTTCAAGAGATTTGTGAACTATGCAAGAACATATCAAGAGGAAAAGCAAAGTATGGAAGATCTCCTTAAGATCTAGTTACGACAAGGGAAAGTAAGTTGACAATGAGATTGGTAAGTCAAACTGAACTTAACAGTTCGCTAAACATTCTTAATAATTTAAATGAACAAATTGAGATGCTAAGAATGCAAAACAAGAAAAAAGTTAAAAATGTTGCTTTGCATGAATGTCCACATGATAACATTAAAATTTGTAAAATTTGTGTAGTGTCACATGCTATTAAATATTTCCCATCATTACCAGGTTTAAAGGCAATTTACCAAAAGGATAATGGAGATAATCAAGCTCCAAGAGGACCATGGCAGCCTCATCAGCCCAATATGATGCAATATCTTTGTGCACAATTTCAAGGTTATGCACAACAATCTCAAAGTAACTGGCAGACACCTTTGCCTTAGCAACCTTGGCCATCTCAATCCTAATCTCAAAACCAATCTTGGAAACAAGGTTGGGAAGAGCCTTACAGAGGAAATCCAACATATACTCAATCTTTCCCTCACTATCCTTAATACCAATATCAATGTTATCCATACCATTCACCTCCACCACAACATTAGTTTCACCCTCAGTTAATCTCAATTCAACCTTTCCCATTGCCACACACACAAACACCCTAGATCCATTCCCATGCCACTACCTTCACAACCATTTTGAATCCCCAACAATAAAACACCTCAATCCACTTACAATGTTGAGGTATTGCAAAATGATTCACCAACTATCATTGAATAACAACAACTAGAAGAAGAATATTCAGATAATATCCAAGAATCATGGATGCCCATCAATAAAGAGCAATTGTTGGAACCTAAGATTGAAAATTTTCATGCATGCCTATCAGCAGATTCTATGAATGGAGATCACATATGTGAGGACCTGCATGACATGATAGAAGGAAGCCAAGGAAGACAAGATTATATTAAATTTTGGTTCAAGACAGTCATTGGATCCCAGTATTTCATTCTTCAGTATCTTTTGACATCATCTCAATCAAGACAGTTGGTCTCTCATACACGGGTACGTATCAAAGAATATATTTCAAACCTGCGTATGAGCATATCTATCACTTTGTTATACACATGGCTCCATTGGAAACATTAATATACTTAAAAATAAAATAAAAAATCAAGTAGATAAATTAGGAAAAATAAAATCAAACTTGATTGCATTTTTTTAAAGTTCTTAATTGCATTTTTATTTAGAATTCACAATAAATTGTATTTATTTTCTTGCATTTTAATAATTTGACAAAAAAAAACAAAATAACGATTAAAAAAATTGTATATATATATATGTGTGTGTGTGTGTAAGAAAAAAAAAATCCAAATTAGATTTTTCTATTTTTTTTAATTAAAAAAAACATAAAAATTTAAAAATTTAAAACAAAATAACATTGACCAACAAAACAAAATATAGAAATAAACCAAAATATTAACCAACTAAAAAAATAAAACTAAACTAAAAAAAACCATTACAGAGTTTGAATTGTCCAGTATTTATGACTGGCTTATACAATATTCCTCCAACTTAGTTGAAGGATAGTAAGTTGATGAAGAAGTTGTATGAAGGGATGGTAGATCATCTTGGCTTGCGGTTAACAGAAAAAGACATGGAGTCAACACTTGAATTAATGGAGCCATATGGCCAGATTAAACCTGGACTGGAACTTCGCTCAACGTAATCCAAATGGAGTGCCATAGAACAGTGTTATTCGGTGTTGGTAATTACATGCTGAAAATAGTTGAATCCAATTTTTGGTTGCTGGGGGATTTATCCTCTCACAAAACCTGCAAATAAAATATTCAATCTAAATTTCGTCAAGCTTCAAACTCTGCTCGGGTTCATATCACAGATCTCAGTTTGTAAACTGGGTTTCGGTGGACAGATCTTACCATGGGCAAAGGAATGGTTTGAAAATCCTAAAAGTTACAAAGAAATTTGATTTGCACCAATGAGCCATCAACAATTCTATTCGGGAATGCAACCATTATTTATTTTCAAGACCCATTTGTGAGAAATGTGTAGTAGTTTTTGAAACATCATTTTAAAACTTGAATTTTGGTGAACTGAAAATGAATTTAAAAAAACTAAAACATGGGTTTTTCTCAAAACAGAGCTAGTTATAATACCCAGAAACAATTTTCTCAAATTCATAAAAGATTGAGAGATATTTTAGGTTCTCTGGAGCCTTATTTGGAAAATTGCGTGACAACAAAAACGGTTTTTAATTAATGCACAAAGATAGTTGCGGCCATTCAGTTTTCTCCTACAAACAATCCACCAAGAAACTAGTTTCCCCGATCTACAGGAGGTAGATCCGCCCCAAATTTCTCGAGTTCCAACGATTGTTTGATTTATATCCCGAACGATTGCAATGGCACATGATGCTTGATAAATTAATGATTAATTTCATCCAACCTTTGGCTTCAGTTTCATTTCCAGATATTGGTCGCTCAACTCTTGATACACATCATGGTTTTGTTGTCGAGTATATCAAAGATCAAGATTGTGATCTTGGTTTTCATGTGGATGATTCAGAGGTCATATTAAATGTTTGCCTAGGAAAAAAAATTACTGGTGGTGGTCTTTTTTTTCATGGTGTATGTTGTGATACACATGTCAATCTTGACGCCCATGCAGAGGAGCTTGAGAAGCACCAACACAATTTCTTCAGCTGGTGTGGGGAATGCCTTCACCGTAAGAAAGAACGCTACTAGCAACTTTTGGATGCAAGATGTCAGGATTTTTTTTTTTTTTTTTTCATACATGAGGATGATCGTCATCATTTCTACAAGTTTGATGCATGATTATCAAAATTTCAAGTGTCAACAGTTTCCCTTGAAGCCACCTTTCTGTGTGTAAGTTTGTTTAATGGATTTTTGTATATTTTATGTGTGTGTGTGTGTGTGTGTGTGTGTGTGTGTGTGTGTGTTGTGTATATATTATATATATAATATAAAATTGTTTTATTTGCTAATTTTTCTAGAAGAGGTATTGATGAATTTGAAGATTGGACTGGTTATTTGTTTATAATAAAAAATGCATAGTTGTGTGTACTTAATTGTCTATTCAAGATTTTGGCTATAGAAACTGTGGAATTCTGCAGCTACACAACAATTTTGCAGCAGAACAACAATTATGTAGCTGAACAGTAATTCTGCAACTTTATATTTAATTCAATGATTTATTTTGTGACAACGTATTCTAATAAGAAATGATGAGCAACATGTGATCTAGGTGGATATTGGTGGCCACCTTCCAAGTCCACTTGGACCCACACCATTGTTTCTTTCATATTTTTAGTTTCCTTAATTGTAGCACCATTTACTATTTTTAGCAGTTTTTCGGGTCCTGAACTTTCAGAGCCGTTTTGAGGCCTTAAATGACGTTTTTTGGGAAACAATGGGCACAATATGGATACATAAAACAATTTTTCTCTTTCCAAAGTTGTAGTTCTCGGATGGATCTTTCTAACGAGATATTGTGTGCGTCAAACGGAGATCATATGCCAAAGTTATGACCCTGGGAAGTTGATGTACCAATTTACTCAAACGGGGCCCACAGTTTGGCGTTTCATCTTCTAGGGTTAGGTTTTTGGATGTTTAGGGTTTTCCATTATTTCTAAATAATAAATAGGCCTTCAAGCCTCATTACAACACAGTTAAGAAGGATGCAGCCACCACATCATTTCTCAGAGATAAGCTACCATCGCCCTAGCTGGTTTATTTCCATTATTGTTTGTAAGCATATTTCAATATTTTAAATTAATGAAATGAAGTATTATTTCCATTGCATCTCTTTGTTTATGGTTATCTCTATAATTTGTTGCATTCTTTTTTAAATTGAGATTAACATGCCATCTAATTTTGCTTGCTTCATCCTTCACATCAACATCATGTTCCGATGCCACACTTAAGCCTGACAATTTTCACTATGTCACCCAAATTTCAAATCATCCTAACATTCTCATACGACATCGGATTTTGATGATTCAAGCATCGTTGGAAATATCTCGACGATATCTACATGATGAGAAAGCTTCATCAAGGTTTGAAACAATAAAGAATGAAGAAATTGCTGAAAAGACATAACAAGTAACCCGAGGCACTAGTTTCGAAACAAGTAAAAATTCATTTGATTTTCTTTCGTGAATTGTTTTATTAGTACCAATTCTCAGATTTTTTGTGTAAATTTAATAAATAGAGATATTAATCACCTATCTCTTTTGATAATATTACATTTCATTGTAGAAAAAGTACTAAGTTTTTGCAGGTTCCAAGAAGATAAACAGATGGACACAAACAAACAGTGTCTCTCAAAGACCACATTTCTTTCAAAAGAACATGATCAGAGCAACATCAAAGATGAAATATCCAAGCATTAGCAAATGATTTCGGATAAAAAATGTCGAATCAGATCCATCAGACCATTTGGAATCCTTTCATATACCAGTCTTACCATTGCATCCCTACTTATTCAGTTCATAAAATCTTCATCTCATTTTCCTTCAAAGTCATTTTCCTGCTTTGCTTTCATTAAACTTTAAACCCAACAATAAGACCATTCAGCTCCCCTACAAAGCTAATTCATTCCATTTTCCCTTTTCTCTTTTTCAAATAAACCTTGATCCACTGCAAAAAAAAAAATCATCCATACTCCTTCAAAATTATTGTTTTATGCTCAAGTTAGATGATGGAGGATTCATTAAGGCCTCCCTTCTAATAAGTCTTGGCCTATCGACATCATCACATTATCTAGGTTCAGGTCTAGAGTCCTAATTACTACCTTGAGGTTTGTATGCATCAATGATAAGTTGTCTCACTGACAATCATGGGAATACATCAATGTCCCTAGATCGTTAGATCTTGCAAGTTGATCGACAACAACTCATCTATTCGCACTTTGCAAGATGTACTTAGGTACCTTGTCACTCGTTGACATTATTGGCAAGTTTGCCTCGCATTAGTTAACGACATTCATCAATGGTCGGGAATCTAATGACTTCTCTTAATGTTTGACAACAACACATTTATTCGCATGACTAGAATTGTAACATCGAGGTTTGAAGCAGGTGAAGTCTATATCATTTTAGCATTTTGCAGTAGATACAACAGATTTAGTAGCAACAATAAAGAATCCACTTTCACCACCTCATCCATCATTTATGCAACCAAAAAGCAGATGAAATTCTACATTCTATTCCATGATCCAGCAGTAGTTACAACTTCTCTACATATGCACCTTTTGTCCACTTCCTAGGTAAGTAAAGGTATGTTCTTTTTTAGCTTTTAATAATAGAATTCCTTGAATATTGAAATTATAATTTTTGGAGAATACTTCACCATATTTCCTTTCTCATTTGAAAAAACCGTAAAAACCTTTAGTTGGGGGGAAGGGACATCCATTTATTATCACATCCATATCACTTCATTTCATCCTAACATACTTGTCCTAATCAATTATGATTGCATTATGGTTCAAAAGTTATGTGATTTGCAAATAAATGCCTAAATAATGAGCATATTATATGGCTAATTTAAATATGCATTCTTAAATATGTTGAATGAATCTTGCTGCAAGAAAAAGGAACAAGGTATGGAAACACAAGAACCAATACCAATTAAAATTTGGTTATCACACAAGAACCAACCAAACATGTTGCAGTTCAATTTATGACAAGGAATACTTTGCAAAAAGAAATGAAATTGTCAAAAGCAAAGTTTAAGGACAATTGATATAACCCCAGCTCATTCAAAACCAAATCATGATTAAACAATGTAGTAGATTGCATGAGTACATGCAATAATGTTAGTTGGGGGGTATGTAGAGTCTCCAAAATGTCTTCAAAATATCATCCACTTTCACCTTTATCGCCACCATTTCACTCACATGTCGCAACTCCATAGCCATATAATCTTTCACTAGCCTCCATTTTCATGATTACATGGGGTTACCTTTATGTTTTCCAAAAGTTAATGATTTCTAGTACTAAAAGTGAATTAAATGGTTAAAACTAAGAAAAATGAAATATAATTCCTAATAATTAAATGTGGCTTGAGTTTCATGACATGTGTAGGTCATTTGGAAGCTTCCAAGGCACCCGTATGTGGCCTCCAATGCTCAAATTCGAATTCCCTTCAAGATATGGAAGAATATTTGGATAAAGGTCAAAGAGGATATGTGTCTCATCATTATCTATTTGAGTTGTAACTCTATGATATTTTCTAGGGATCTAGGGAGAGAATAATGGACCTCCATTAATGAGGTATATTCTTATGTTTTTGTATAAAAGGAGAACCTCCTCCTTTCAAAGGCATGTGAAAAGTTGGGGAAATGCTCATGTTTTGAATATAGAATTTGGATTTGGCACCATACTCATGAGTGATGTTCACCTTGATTTGGTTATGCTTGTATTTGGAGCCTCTCAACTTTCCATCCCTCATGATTTTGGATTGGCCACCTATAATGTGTGAGATTTATTGTTTTTCACAGATTAAGATTTATTGTTTTTCATAGATTAAGATTTATTACTTTCATAGATTAAGATTTATTTCTTTCATGTCTTTTCTTGTGTGAGAGGTAAAGAGTGATTGTTTTTATTTTCTTTCATATCTATACATTAAGAATGATTGTTTTTTCTTTCATTTCATATAATTTGGTTTTGATTATTCATTTCATAGGATACTGATTTGATAATGCACACATGATCCCTTAGAGTAGATTCCATTTCATGCAATTTCATTTCTAAAAGAGTTGTGTGCTTTTCAATTCCTACAAGTGTGGTAGATCAAGATTTCAATTCCTGCAAGTGTGATAAATTAAGATTTCAATTCCACACATTGTACTATAATTTCATTTTAATTGATTGTTGAATTAGAATAGGTGAGTTTTGTTTGTCATTATCTTGTTTCGTAGCTAGATTGATCTAAATTGGAATTAATTTATAGCATATACAGTGCACGCATGCTTCACAAGTTTTATGAAACCCCCAGGTTGAAAATTAAAAGATAGGTAATTAATTTGCCTCAATGCACAATATGTTTCTAGGGAAATAAATCTGCTAAAAACCCTAATGCCTTCTTGCATTAATCAGATGAATATAGATGTATTAAAATTTCTTTTCTCAACTAAGCACAACCTACAAGTGAATAACCTATCTTTCTTCTCACTGAGAAGATCTACCCAGACTTAATCAATTTTTGCCTCTGCTTAAGCCCTTATTTCGTTACACAATTTTTTGAGAATTTAGGCCCCTATTATTTAGGAATTTCTCCAAAATGGATTGCGGAATTCCCAAGGTTGATCATCTTACTGCATGCAACACTTGTACACACAAGACTAGTCTATAACTGATGTTTAACTTCCTTGGAATCTCCACCACAGTTGGGGAGCTTGAATTCTCTGCATGCACTATCTATTTTGACTAAAGTCCCATGACACAACTAACCTTCCACTGGTTCTCCAACAATTGGAACTAGTTTAACTGAAAACAAATTGAAATCACTGACTTTGATTGCTACAAATTAGTAATCACACATTCTTAACTAAACTCTAACTCCTCCAACTTAAATTTATTGAGTAAACTGATTGACACAAGCCATGTAACACAAGTTAAATGCATGCAAGTTGTCTGCTAATGTGGAAATTTGATTTTTCTCAATTTAATCAAGGAAAAATCAAATTTAGAATTTATTGCTATAATTTTCAACCTTTCCTCTTAGTAATAAAGGGATTATCAACCACCCCTATCCTACACCTATGGAATTCAAACTTCCCTCTTAACAAGGCCTTTGTCAAAATGTCAGCATCTTGTTCTTCTGTCAAAATGCATTGTAGAAAATTATCCTCTTATGCACACAGTCTCGTAAATGGTGATACCAAATATCTATATACTTGGATCGATCATGAAATACAGGATTCGTAGAGAGCTTGATTCAACTATAATTATCCCAATAGATCATAGTTGGATCCATTATCTGACAAAACAGTCCCACGAGTATATTTCTCATCAATATCAGCTTACATGCTTCTTGACTTACAATCGTGCATTCTACTTATGTTGAGTTGAGTGCCATAAATATTTGCTTCTTGTTGAACCAGGACACCACTGTGGACCCAACATTAAAAATTTCACCTGATGTATGTAGAAATTCTACAAATCTCGCTCTAATACCTATGTAGAAATTCTCTCTATAGATCTCGCTCTTCTGAGACCATGTAGAAAATCTGCTTGTAGGTTAACCCGATAATGCAATATAACCAAAGAAAAATACTATAACCTACTTCTACTATCAATTTGCGGAAGCTTAAAGATCGAGATTAATTGAGCTGAACAATATAACCAAAAGAATAAGAATCAATGCACAATACACATGAAAACACTTTGGGGAAAGCCTCAACTAAAAACCCCACTATCTGTATTATCATACAAGGTGGAAATACAGAGGAATTACACAAATCCTTAGCTCACACGGCTAGCCAGATCTCAGTACAATCCTCACAGATGATCAGAGGAAATCCAGGCTTCTCACAAGCCTTTTCCTCTGCCCTCCAAGCTCCTATTTCCTTGTGTTGTTCCTCTGGGATGATCTCCTCCAACCAAGTGGAAAACTGATCTCACACCCTGTCAGAACTGTGCAATCCTCAAGGAATGATTCCTTATGCATGCATGAGTTTTCTTTGTAGGAAAACACATGCACCTAATAGTACATTGTCCTTGTCTTTAATCTCGGTTGGGTCTTTCCCAGAGTAGACATGCATGAGTTTCTGATGAGGGAATCTTCAGTTAACTAGAGTACACTAGTTGAGTGCATGCATGCATCAACTGACTGTTAACTATCTATTAGTTCCTCAAATAGTTGGGAACCAATTTCTCTGGACTTAACTCAGTAAACTAAGTTAACTAATTACAACTCAACTATAACTCAATATTATCTCCTTAATTTAAGGCTTATCTCCTTAATTTAAGGGATAACTCTTGCATGACTTCAGAAAGACTTCTAACTTGAATTTCTACAACTAATTAAGTCAAAATAACTTAATTAATTATTTCCAAGTAGCTGTTAAGACTAAATTCGATTTTAATTCACAATTTAATTCAAGGACAAATTAAATTGGAATTTTTGGATTCTATTTTTATCATTTCTTGTTGCTATTTTCAACACTCCCTCTCAAAAAGAAAGGAATTCAACTCGATCCCGATCGTACCTTTGGAATGTTATGCATGCAACACTCTCTAGTGTTGTTGCTCCACCAACTCCAGAAACAAAAAAAAAGAAACTTCAACCTGAATTAATATGTTGTATCTGTCATCAAAGTCTCTCATTGCTATTGCCTCTGTCAACTGAAAACTTTGCACTTATGCTGACTCTGCCTTCTTGCACTGTTGTCAATCCTTCTCTGCGCTCTTCAGTATCTGACTTCTCTAGCCTCTATCACTTTGATCTCTGACTGCATCATTCTCATTGATTCCTCCTGCTATTATGTACTTTGGGCTCCTGTAGCAAGGTACGATCAATGAGATAAAAACCTCTCAATGGACCCTACCCAATTTTAACCTTCATGGGAATATCACTTCACATCGCCCCAAATCACATCTGGAGGTATGGCTGCATGTGATCCCTTTGCCCACTTGGATCGAAATTCCCCCCCTAATGGAGGTATTTGCATGAGGGGATCTCTTCACTCGGTCTCCACTCTGCTTCACCAATTGTGGGTCCTCCACAATTGTTTGGGACTTCTTCTAGGGCTGCATGTTGAGAGGTAATTTACTCTCCCTCTCAACCACCAAGTCTCTAACATTTGCCTTGCTCCTCAAGGCTTTGCATGCATCTTGAACCTCAAGAGCATACAGGTTCTTAACTTGTGAACTGATCGGTTTCACCTGTCGCATGGTGATGTGTCTAAGGAAAACCTTTCCCTTATTTAAAAACACATCATATCCATGCTCTTCAAATACCGTGACTGATACCAAGTTCTTCTTCAGTCCAGGCACATATTTCACATCTGTCAAGGTGATAGGAGCTCCATGCTCCCTCTAAAAAGTAACCGTGCCCACTCTTGAAACACTATACCTTCCGTCGTCACCCATCTCTATGCGGATATTGAGGTCTTTCTCCTCCAAGGTACTGAATAAACGTTTATCACTGGTCATGTGGAATGAGGCTCCACTATCAAGGTACCAAAAACAACCCATCATCGATGACACCATGCATGTGATGAGGGTAAAGTCCATTTCGAATTGAGAGACTAATGCCTCACCTTCCGATCCTTCCAAGGATCCCGTCTTAGACTTCTTCGATGGGCAATTAGTCACATAATGTCCCATATCATGAGAATTAAAGCATCTCACTTTAGACTTGTCACCCTTCTTCCCTCCATGATAAGAATTTTATTTGGAATGGGAAGCCTTCCCCTTCACTTTCCTTTCCTTAATTACTAAGGCCAGATTTTCTTCATCATCATCCTTGGATGAAGAACTATCTCGTGTGCTCCTCCTGATCTCCTCCTGCATGAGATCCAACCACAATCGTTCCCAATACGGTAGTTTCTCCCTTCCATTCACAGAGTCCTGGTAGCTATTCCAACTCTTTGGAAGGCCAAGGAGAGCGAGGCTCACCATATCACCATCGACAATAGTTATTCCCACACTACCAAGCTCATCTCTACAAGTGGTGAGCTTGTTCAGATATGTGGAAATAGTATCGCCCTTCTCCATCTTGATTCTTCGAAGCTTATCCTTGAGCACCACTTTCCTCTGGTCACTACTGTTCTGGTAGAGATCCTTCAATGTCTTCCACATTGAAAATGGAGTATCCTTCACATGGAGACTCGAGACAATATGGTCTCGAACTCTCTCAAGGATGATCTGCCTCGCCTTCACCACACATTTCTTCCATTCAGCCAACTCTTGTGCATTAGTTGAAGTTGTCTTTTGGATTTCTTGATCAATGAAATCCTTCAAGCCATTGTCTTCTAAGACAGCCTCCATTCTATCTTTCCATGCTATGTAATTCGAGCTACCTTCCAAGGCATACTCGAGTCTCAAGCCATAGAACGCCATTGGCCAACCTTGAAGTATGATAATAATTTGATTTTCACCTGCAACCCAGAACTTCAAAGTTCAAATTCTCTTCTCTGTATACTGTTCACAACTCCAATAAACTAGCCTATGATGAACCTGGCTCTGCTACCATGTAGAAATTCTACAAATTCTCTACAAATATTGCTCTGAGACCTATGTAGAAATTCTCTCTACATATCTCGCTCTTCTGAGACCATGTATAAAATCTGCCTGTAGGTTAACCCAATAATGCAATATAACCAAAGAAAAATACTATAACCTACTTCTACTATCAATTTGTGGAAGCTTAAAGATCGAGTTGAATTGAGCTGAAAAATATAAGTAGAAGAAGAAGAATCAATGCAAATACACATGAAAATACTTTGGGGAAAGCCTCAGCTAAAAACCCCACTTTCTGTATTATCATACAAGGTGGAAATACATAGGAATTATATAAAGCCTTAGCTCTCACAGCTATCCAGCTCGCAGTAAAATCCTCACAGATGCTCACAGGAAATATAGGCTTCTCAAAAACCTTCTCCTCTGCCCTCCAAGCTCCTATTTCCTTGCGTTTTTCATTTGGGATGATCTCCTCCAACCAAGTGGGAAAATGATCTCACACACTGATCTCACACCCTGTCAAAACTGCACAATCCTCAAGGAATGATTCCTTCTGCATGCATGAGTTTTCTTTATAGGAAAACACATGCAACTGATAGTACACTATCCTTGTCTTTAATCTCAACTGGGTCTTTCTCAGAGTAGGCATGCATGAGTTTCTGATGAGGGAATATTCAATTAACTGGATCACACTAGTTAAGTGCAACATGCATCAACTGACTATTAACTCTCTATTAGTTCCTCAAACAATTTGGAACTAATTTAACTGGACTTAACTCAGTGAACTGAGTTAACTAATTACAACTCAAATATAACTCAAATCTTATCTCAATTTAAGGTTTATCTTCTTAATTTAAGGGATAACTCTTGCATGCCTTCAGAATGACTTATAACTTGAATTTCTCCAGCTAATTAAGTCAAAATAACTTAATTAATTATTTCCAAGTAGTTTTTAAGACTAAATTTGATTTTAATTCACAATTTAATTCAAGGACAAATTAAATTGGAATTTTTGGATTTTATTTTTATCATTTTTTGTTGCTATTTTCAATAATTTACTCTTTCAATATGATGGAATCATTACCCAATTTGCATCTGTGAAGAAACACAACTTCACTCTCTTTGTTCATCTGTACATAGTCCAAACTCAGTGGTGCCTCTGAGGTATTGTAAGACATGATTTTCTTCCTTCCAAAATAATTTGGTTGGCCTAACCATAACTTGGCTCAGTTGGTTGACTACATAGCACATATCTAGTTGCGTGTTCACAAGATACATCAATGAACCCACTAGGTGCTGATAAACGGTAGCATCCACTTCCTCACCTGAAGTGGCATCATCCTTCCTCTAGTGGGTCATTAGAGGTGTCTCCATGGGTTTAAAACTCTCCATGCGTAAATTATGTAGTATCTCATTTACATACTTACCCTGAGAGACAAAAATTTCCCCATCGCCTTACCATACTTCCAACCTAAGGAAGTAATGCATGAAACCCATTTCCTTCATTTCAAATTTTCTTACAAGGTGCTCCTTGCAAGATCTGATCAGTTTTTCATCACCAGTTAAAATCAACTTATCAACATATAAGACAATAATGAGAAATTTATCTTCTACCAAGATATAATAGAGGCTTGCATCCACTTCACTTTTGGTGACATGCAAACCAGTGAGATAGTTATTGATCTTGGCATTACTAAGCCAGGGGTGCTTGTTTGAGACTGTAAAATTCTCACTTGAGTATGCACACGTGAGTCTCTCGATCAAAAGTAAAAAAACCTTTTGGTTGCCCGATTTTCACCTGCTCCTTAACAACTCCATTGAAACATGTTGTTTTTACATCCATCTAGTGGATCTTCCACCCCATCTACGCAACAAGTGCAAGAATTGATCTAATGGATAAGTACCTTGCTACAGGAGAAAATGTCTCCTCATAGTAAACTCCCTTAACTTGAGAGTACCCCTTGGCCTCAAATCTAGCATTATACTTCTCTATTCTTTCATTTTTTACATTCTTAACCTTAAAGATCCATCTCAAACCCGCAACTGATTTATTTGTTAGTCTTGGGACCACTTTCAAAACATTGTTATTAATAATGGATTCGTATTCCTCCACCATTACATCAAACGATACATGTTTCTCTACTGCTTCCTCGAAAGAGGATGGCTCAGTCTCTACAAGCTCAGTCATTAGAGCCATGTAGCCAATGTACCGATCAGGTGGCCTTCTTTTCCTGTGTTGATTGGAAGGAGCACCCACATTCTCCCTTGTATCCTGTACAAGTATTTCAACTTCCTTTGTTATTTTACTTCCTTCTCTGGATGTTTCTACTTGAGTGGATATCTCCACTCTCTTCTCCTCAACATGTGGTTTCTCCACAAATTCCTAAGGCTCCTCCTTTAGAGCTAAAACCTCTTCTTCTGGTGGGATCTGAAGCTTCCTCTCAAGAGAGCAATGCATCTCTTTCTCTTCGTCAAATTTTAGATCCCTTGGCACAACTTTCATTCTAAGGGATGACAAGTACACATAGTAATTGTGGGGAGCTTTTGTGTAACCCACAAATACCCCCAATTATGCTATCGACTTGAGCTTCTTCCTTGATTCTTTGGAGACATCAACATAGTGAAGCATAGATATCATTGTTTGATTTCAAAATGACTCGAAGCAAGAAAATGTAAACACCTAGTATGAAACCAGAAAGCTTTAATATGATGCATGAAGAAGAATAAGAAATAAAACATGATATATCAAAATTATGAGACCAAGTGCAACAAATTTCACTTTAACAAAGAGTAACCAAAAATAAAACGGAAGCTAAGATGGATGGCTTGAAGAATAGCTTAAAATTAGACATGGAAGGTTTGAAGAATGGCATGGATGGAATAGAAGCAAAAATGAAAGGCAACATGGAAAATTTAAAGAATGGTTTAAAAGTAGACATGGAAGGTTTGAAGGCAGGTTTGACAAAGTTGCTACAAGAAATGATTCCTAATGATGAAAAGGTATTAGATGAAACTCATGATGAGAACAAAAGAAATGGTAATCATGATTTCGTAGACTCTAACATTGGATTTAAGACCCACCATATTCCAAAGATCGATATGAGAAAGTTTGATGGAAAGGATCCGGTAACATGGATACTACAAATGGAGAAATATTTTGATCTTCATAATGTGCAACACACACAAAAGGTACGCATTACAACTATATATTTAGAACCCAATCAATTTGTATGGTATCGATGGCTTTTGTCTCATAAACCACTTGTCACTTAGCCAATTTTTACAGAGGAAATGACAACACATTATGAGGATACAAAGAGCAACACCTTATTTATCCAGTTTATAAATCTCAAACAAAAGGGTTCAATGGAAGAGCACATTGACTTCGAAAAATTGAATATAAGAGTAAATTTTATTCCAGAGGAGCATAGAATTGATGTGTTCATATGGACTTTAAAGGATAACATCCAACATGAGTTTCTCCTTTTGGAACCTAATTCATTAGAGAAGGCATTCAGGTTGGTAAGAAAAATTGAAAGAAAAATTATGGCAACAAGGAAGCCTACCACTCACAACTATAAAGATGGAAGTGTTGCTATCCTTATCCTTCCACAACCTACAAGGTTGACACCACAAAAATTGGAATAAAAAAGAGTAAAAGTTATTTGTTATAGTTGTGATAGAAAATGCCCTAAAGGTCATAAGTGTGTTGAGAAGAAATTGTTTTACATAGATTGCGAAGAGGAGGAAGAAAATGAACAAGAAATGTCAAAACAAGAGGATATACATTAGGAACCAACCCAGAGAAATAAGAAATGAATCCAACCATATCTTGTAATGCATCGGCAGGAATTACCACTCCTCAAACTCTCAAGAAATAAGGACATATCAAGAAGAAAAATATAATAATGTTGATTTATTCGGGTAGTACCCACAACTTTATTGATTGTAAGATAGCTAAGGAATTGAATTTCTTCCTATATCCAGCATCAGAGTGTCAAGTGATGGTTGCAAATGGAGGAACCATAAATTTCTTTAGAAAGTGTCATAATATCAAGCTATCCATGGGATAATATGTATTGAATAGTCCAATGCTTTCCATTCCAATGGGTGGTGCTAATGTTGTACTAGGAGTCTAATGGCTACAATCTTTGAGTACAAAAAATTTTAATTTTAGAGAACTTTCCTTGAAAAAAATTTGGGAAGGAAAGGAAGTTGAATTAAGGGGTATCGCAGGGAAACTAGGAAAGATAATCATCTATAATGACATGTCAAAGCTTCTAAAGAAAATAACAATGGGGCGTATTTGCACAATTATGTTCACTAGAGCTTCCCCTGTCGAAATCATCTATTTCTCTAGATCTCCAAAAATTCTTGGACAATCATTCTAAGGTATTTGAGATTCCCAAAGGCCTCCCACCTATTCATGATCATGATCATGCTATTAATTTCATTCCAGGAAGTGTTACTCCAAACATCAGTTATTACAAATGTCCCTATTCCCAAATGAGTGAAATTGAACGTATAGTTACGAAAATGCTAGAGGTTGGTATAATTCAACCTAGTAAAAGTTCTTTCTTTGCTCTAGTAGTATTGGTTCACAAGAAGGATGGATCATGGCACATGTGTCTGGATTATAGGGAGATCAACAAGCTCACTATTAAAGATAAATTTCCCATTCCTGTCATTGATGTATTAATGTATGAATTACATGGAGCAATTTTCTTCACCAAGTTGGATCTCCGTTCAGGATATCATCAAATCATAATGAAGACTCAAGACATTCCAAAAACAACATTTATAACTCATGAGCATCATTATGAATTTTTGGTCATGTCTTTTTGCCTTACTAATTCACCTTATACTTTTCAAGGTTTGATGAATTCCATTTTCAAACCCTTCCTTAGAAAATGTGTGTTAGTATTTTTCGATGATATACTAATCTATGGAAAGTCTTGGAAGGATCATGTTCAACATGTTGACAAGATGCTTAAACTATTGGAGGAGAAACAGTTATATGCAAAAACCTCCAAATGTTTATTTGGAGTATAGGAGGTGGAATATCTGGGTCATATTGTATCTCATGAAGGTGTTAAGGTAGATCCTAGAAAAATTAAAGCCATTAAGGAATGGAAAATCCTCACATCCATAAAGCATCTGTGAGTATTTCTAAGGTTGACAATATATTATCGCAAGTTTGTTAAGAATTATGGGAGAATAGAAACACCTTTAACAAAATTACTGAAGAAATATGCATTTTCTTGGACTCCAGAAGCAACTATAGGTCCTTTGAACATCTTAAAGAGGCAATGAGCCGAGCACTGATCTTAGCTATGCGAGACTTCACAAAGACCTTTATTGTGGAATGTGATGCCTCAGGAATTGGAATTGGTGTTGTTTTGATACAAGAAGAAAGACCCATTTCTTTTGAAAGTCATCCAATCAAAGGAAATTATTTACACAAAGTTATTTATGAGAAGGAAATGTTGGCAATACTACATGCACTTAATAAATGGTGACCTTACCTAATGGGAAGACACTTCAAGGTATAAACAAATCATGATAGTCTTAAATACTTTTTAGAACAAAGATTATCTTCAGAAGAGTAGCGAAAATGGGCCACAAAGATGTTGGGTTATGACTTTGAAATAATCTACAAAAAAGGGAAGAAAAATGTTGTTGTGGATGAACTCTCATGAAAGGATGAGGATGTGGAAGCATTCCTTTTTTCCATTTCTGTCATCCAACCAAATTGGATAACCAAAGCAATCGATGAATGGAAGAATGACAAAAAAGTGTCGGCACTCGTTCAAAAGCTACAACAAGATCCCAGTAAATCTAATACATTTAGCTAGAAAATGATTCATTATGGTACAAAGATATCTTATACCTTTGTTAGAATTCCCAACTAAAACAAAAGATTCTTCTAGAATTGCACACCTCTCTCTTAGGAGCACACTCAGGATTTTTAAAAAATTACCGCAAGGTTAAGAAGGAATTTTTTGGGATGGTCTTAAATCTTTCAAAAGTTTGTGGCAGAATGTTTGGTTTTCCAACAAAATAAAGTTGATACAATTAAGATCTCGGGTTTGTTACAACCTTTATCCATTCCAATTCAAGGTTTGGAGGAGGTTTCAATGGATTTTATCACAATTTTACCCAAGTCTGAAGGAAAGAGTGTCATCATGGTGGTAGTTGATAGACTTACCAAGTATGCACACTTTTGTGCATTATCTCATCCATTTAAAGGCAATACAATTGCTACTGCATTTCTGGAAACAATTCAAAAGCTACATAAAACCCAAGGATTATTGTAAGCGACAAAGATCCGATTTTCACTCGAAATTTTTGGATGGAATTGTTTTTTTTGTCTACATACTCAATTAGCTCATACCTTATCTTATCATCCTCAATCTGATGGGAAAAATGAGATGGTGAACAAATTTTTGGAAGGATATCTTCGTTTCTTTGTATCTGATACATAAACACAATGGGTCAAGTGGTTAATTTTGGTTGAATGGTGGTATAACACTTCCTTCCATATTGTAGCAAAAATTACCCCATTTATGTCACTTTATGGATACCATCCACTGTCCATCACATCATATTTAAGAGAATTATAAATTTCAAGCACTGGAATATCACATCAAGCATCAACAACAAGTTCTCCAACTCTTAAAGGATAACCTCACCTTGGTGCAGAATAGAATGAAACAACAGGCAAATCAACATCATAGTGAAAGAAGTTTTGATGTAGGCAACTTGGTATTTTTATGGCTACAACCATACAAACAAATGCCCCTCAAGCAAGCTAAGAAGGATAATAGATTATCACCAACTATTATGGTCCTTACAAGGTGTTGCAAAAGATTGTTACTATGGCATACAAATTGGAGCTTCATACATCTTCCTGAGTGCACCCAGTTTTCCATGTTTCACACTTAAAGAAGGTTATCAGTGACAAGCTCCCAGTTCAAACAATATTGCTAGAACTTGACGAGGAAGGAAAAACCATATTGGAACTTAAATAAGTCACGGAAATAAGAACTCGGCAGCTAGGGAATCGATCAATTTTAGAGTATCTCATCAAGTGGAAGAACTTACCTGCTAAAGATTCCACATGGGAGGATGAGAATTTTATACAGAAGCATCCAGAACTACTCAAGAGTTGAGGACAACACTTTTTTAAAGGAGAGGGGCATGTTAGGTCCCTATAATACTAATGTATTCCCTAATCGTTATTGTCAGTGTAGCCCCGTTATTGTTATTATTGTGCCCATGTAGTCCCCATATTATTATTATTGTCACCCATAGAAGCCCATTATTGTTATTGTCATGCCCTTACATTATTATTTTTATGTCAGATCTAATTATATTGGACCCCTGAGACTCCTATATATAGAAAGGAGGTTTTCTCATTTGAATCATCCAAGAATTGTTCATTTATGTATTGTAAATGAGGTTTCCCCCTCGAAGAGGATAATTTTTAAGTCGTCCATCTATCTATTTGTGAGTTGGTCGCATAAAAAAAAGTATCTTCAAATGTGCTCTATTAAAAAAAATAGAGTTCACTATTAGATCCAAAATTTCCAAAAACCCCTACATAGACTCTTCTTGAGCTTCAAAAGGCCAAAAAATATCCAAGTTATGGATCCAACAAGCTCTTTCTTTTTCTTCTCTATTATCCATCCTACAAAATGGATAAATAGTCTAACCGCGCTACAAATTCAACCTATTTTCCGTTTTGTAGGTGACAAATTTTCCTCGTGAAGGTGTAATTTGTTATACCATTAATTTTTCCAATAACCCTTAAGTGCATAAATTATGGCCACATGGGCTATGCAACCGAGGGTTGGGGCTAACTGCCCCCCCTCCAGCCTTGCCCCTAAAATGCTAGGGTCATGGTCATATTAACATCCACGGGCCAAAATTCAGGCCAACAACCTGCCCTTTCAGTCGGAGCCCCTATCTACACACCCAAGGTCATGTTGCAATTCATATGCCTAAGCCCAGGGCTTATCACCACACTCTCCACCGAAGGACTTCGCTAAGGTTCCGTGGCACCCATTTTCCCAAGGTTATGGCTAAACCCAAGCCCCCTAACCTCCGACTCCAAAACACTTGGGCCTCGGTCCTATACATGGTCAAATGATCGAGGGTTAGGGCCACCTTAAGGCCCCTCTTTATTGGCGTTCCACTCCCGTGTCATTGGTCATGTGGGAGGTTCGCAACCAGGGGCTGGGGATGGTCCTTGGGTCCCAAACCTTTTTGTTGTGGATGTATGGTTTCGTGGTAGCCAGGATTCGGGGTCGGTAGCCCAACCCCTCCTCCCATATGCACGCCTATTAAAACATAAAAAGCATCGAGAGCCATAGGGGGTAAGAACCACCCGCTTAGCACATTAACAAGGAGATTTCCTATTGGATGTGAGGTTATAGGTTTGAATCCTGCCCAAGTTGTTCCACCATAAGGGTAATTTTTTCCAACTATGGGGTACCACGTGGTGACCTCTGGTTGGGCCATGTGGCACACCCTAATAGGACCACCACATAAAACATGACCCAATCAAATTGCAACATTTAAACCAATATGATGCTACCACTTGGAAGAACCTCATTGTTTTGTACCTACACAATGGGCCTGATGATGTTAGTAGTATAGTAGCCCAGTCAGCTGCCTAGTCAGCAAACATGCTAATTTTTTAGCTTTTGGGCCAAATGATCATAACACGATAACTTGAGCATATGGTGTTGGATTGAGGTAAAATGAGCATCATTGGATTCAGAAAAAAGAAAACTTCAACTTGAAACTAGTTTCAAGACATCCTGGGAACTTTCATTTTTGAGCTAAAATTTGATCACGAGATCATACCTCCCCACTAGGAACTTTTGGGCTCTAAAAGTTTACTTCTCCTAGTAAATAAGATGAGGCCGAAACTCAAAATTACCCAAAAAATCAATCCATAATGCTTTGTTTTCAATTGGTTCCCTTCAAGCTCCAATCAACGTACTTCACCTATCTTCTTCGTGAATACCTACTATCTTATCAAGAATCAAGCCAAAATTCTTATTTTGATGCAGGAACAAAAACGTTGATGAGTGGAACCTGAACACTTTCTTTAACCCCATCTTTCAGAACTCAAACAACTTCATCGTGAAGTTCGTTTGTTGAATACAAACTTGAATTTCCATCTTATAAATCATAAGAAATATAATGCCTATCGTGCACTGATTCAAACTTTCTTTACTGTCCTCAAACTAAGCTTGTACACAAAAGTACACTATTGTGAAATTTCAATGACACCATTGGCTTTGCCTACAAAAACATACTCATCTTATTCAATCTTAAACAAATATTCTATTCACGACAAGTTTCATCTTTAACACTTGCATTGGGGAGTACATGACAAACTGTAGACGAACTTGGACAACAAACATTGTACATTCCAAAAGTCTTCAAAATTTTGGAATTATAAACAAGCCAACTACATAACATGTCAATAAAAAACACATACTTTTTGTTCATAGTGATTATTCTTGTTCACTTTAGAAAAGTACCCACAACAAGCAAACAACAACAAGCTTACAATTTACAAAGCAAAAACAAACTATACAACCAATCTACCCAATCTTTGCCGCTCCTAGGCTTATGGGTTCTCTTTTTGCATCAAGTTTCCTTGAATTTTGATTTAGGAACGATGTGAGTCCTTTTTTCCACCTCTTGTTTCCCTTGCATTGGTTTGCATAATCTCTCTTCCCTTCTTGGAACAAAGCTCTGAATGTAATTTCGAACATCGTTCATTCCCACGCCCATGCATCTTGCAATGGCTACAAAAGTACTTTCTCCTACTTGCCGACAAGGAAGTCCTCAAATGTGAAGGAGATTCACATGCTTCATGCTAAGAATTTGATCCATTCTTTTGACCATTACCATGCTTTGCTCACAAATAACCACACAATGGTCAAATGCATCATAGAAAGTGCAAGGATATATATTCCACAAATAGTCAAATTAATAGAATTTGGAAAACACCCATGAGATTTATACCTTTCCATTGGTCTACAGCTTTTCGATGTGGACCGGACGATGACATGTAAGGTCCTTTAAAGAATTCATCTCTCTTAGGAGACAAATGAACATTGTCACCACCATCTTAGTGTAACATATCATCCTCTAATGACTTATTTGCCTCAAACCGTTTATAGCATTCTCCAAAGTCTCTTTGACCATATCCCAATCCTTGATATTTTGGTCTCTCTTATACCATGATTGTATTAGTGATCCCTTGGCTATTGATGCCAAGGTCTCCTCCTTCATAACCCATTTTAGATAGTAGCTTCATACCAATTCCTCTAGTATTTTGTTCAAATGCAACAAAAGAGGTGTTCTGAACATAAATAGAAGGATTTGAACCTGAGATGCTTATTGCCTACTTAAACTTTCCATCCACCTTTTCTACTTCAGATGATGATGATGACTTTGTCGATAACTCTAGCCACCCACTCTTACCAACAGGCATATGATGATAATCTTGGAGATGCTTGCAAAATGCACATGCATCATTTTCCTCATATGGTCCATAACCTCCATTTGAACCATGCTCATATATTGGCTTCATTTTGGAGGTTTCCTTTACTATCACGGGAGTGGGGCTTTTAGCAACTTGTTCCTCAAGCACATCCTGCAATTGAAGGCGCATATTCCTCTTCTCATTTTCATCAATTTCTTGCATTCTTCTCAATTAAATGTTCTCCATACAAAGAGAAAAATTCATATCCTCTATCTTTTGGAAACTCTTCTTGCGCATTATTGTAACTTGGTCAAGCCTTGCTCTCATACCAATTTGATCTAAAATTGGAGGATAGATTCTCCTTCTCTTGACGCTTTGTAGGGGAAAATGGGTCTTATGACAAAATAGGTTTTCAAATGTCTCTTCAAGATCTATGAGTTAGTTTTTCATGTAAATTTAAAACATAAGAAACATATCATCATCTAACTCATACAGGAATTCATGAAAAGTAACAACAAAGAATTTGGTGATGGAATTCACCCCTTCTAGGCTACATCTTTGGGCCTACCAACATAGCTAGACTGCTCCATATGTTTAGTGAAAAAGAGTACATAATTCATTTTAATAAAACAAGTGGCTAGTTTCCCCTCGTGGGAACATTCTCCTACAAAGAACTCTCACTATCAACAACATGAAAAGATACAGTCAGTCATGGAACCATCAACAATAAAAGGTGTCTCCTACAAAGACCTTGTACTCCATCTGAAAATGAGCATACATGAGCATAAAAGCACTTCAATTCCAAATTGAAATCCAAAAGAAAGATTTCCTCAACAAGACATAGTGAGAAAAGAATAAATGAGTTGAACCGTGCAAGTAATGACTACTGAAATAAACATATGAAGGTAATAAAATGCCTACAAGGCCTTCTCCATGCTCAAACACCTTCAAGAAATGCTCCAAAACACTGATTGATCCATACATCCATGGAATTGAACCTCCAAAAAGTGTCTTCATATGTGCTCTAATCAATAAATAGAGATCGCCATTGGATCTAGAATGTCAAAAAACCCCTAGATAAACTCTTCTTGTGCTCCAAAATGTATAAAAACTCTCCAAGTTATGGCTCCAACAAGCTATGTATTTTTCTTCTATATTATCTATCCTATAAAATGGATAAACAACCTAACTGTGCCACAAATTTCCCCTATTTTCCACTGCAAAGGTGACAAATTCACCTGCCGAAGGTGCAATTTGTTGGAATATTAATTTGTCCAATAACCCTTAAGTGAGGAAAATGTGGCCACATGGGCCAAGTGGTCGAGGGTTGGGGATAACTGCCTACCCCTGCTGGCCTTGCCCCTAAAACGTTGGGGTCATCGTAATATCAGCATCCACGAGGCCGAGGGTCGGGCCAATGACCCGCCCTTTCCTTTGAAGCTCCCATCTACATGTCCAAGGGCATGTCACAGTTCATATTCCTAAGCCCATGGTTTATTGTCGCGCTCTCCACTGAAGGACTTCACCAAGCTTCTGTGGAGCCCATATGCCTAGGGATAAGGCTACACCCAAGCCCCCTAAACTATTAATGCCAAAACACTTGGGCCTCAATCATGTGCAGGTTCAAATGATCCAGGGCTAGGGCCACCCTAAGCCCCCTCTCTGTTAGCGCTCCACTCCGGTGTCATCGGTCATGTGGGAGGTTCACGATCAAGGTCTAGTCTAGTCTCTAGGCCCCAACGCTTTGTGCTACAGACATATGGTTTCTTGGTGACTAGGGGTCAGGGCTGGCAGCTCTGTCACTCCTCCCATATGTGCGCCTATTAAAACATAAAAAGTGTTGAGAGCCATAAGGAGTAATGACCACCCACTTGGTACATTGGTAAGGAGCTTAGTTGTTGGATGCAAGGTCACGGGTTCGAATCCTACCCAGTCTGTTTAAACAAATCCATAATTTTGGCTAGCTGTGGTGTGCCACATGGAGGCCTCTGGTTGGGCCATGTGGCACACCCTTATTGGTCCACCACACAAAACATGACCCAATCAAACTACGACATTTCAACCAATATAATGTTTCCACTTGGAAGAACCTCATTAGTTCATACCTGCATAATTGGATTGATGATGTCAGCAGTACGGTAGCCCAATCAGCAAACCTACTATTTCTTTAGTTGTTGGGCCAAACAATCAAATGCGATAACTTGAGCATACGATGTCGAATTGAGGTGAAATGAACATTGTTGGATTCAGAACAACACACAATTCAACTTGCTTATGGTTTCAAAAAATTATGGGCACTTTTATTTTTGAGCGCAAATTTGATCACTAGATCAGTGTTTAAGGAAAAATTTGTGAGTGATATCTCACTCATCTCTTCACTAGATTTCTTCAAAAGAAAATAGGAAAATTCTGCAAATATGTTAAGAATAGTTGCATGACATGATGTTCAAGAGAAGAAAATAGACTAAGCTCAGGAGGAGATTTAATATCAACAAGAGTAGTACAAGTTTAGGGGGAGTTCTATGCACTATGAAATGGAAAGTTTGCATAGTTCCTAGGTTTTTCTTCATCCTTAATCAATTGGTATCGCTTGATTTAAGTGGTAGAAACCAATATGTTTAATAGAAAATTCAAATCAATAGTGATTGCCAATGGGGGAATAGCTAAATCCCTTTGTCATTGATGTCAAAAGGGGAGAATGATTAAACATGGGAACTTCAAAGCCAATGGCATGAACTAATGATTTTTTGGATCCTCATCACACTCATAGAGGGAAATGCAATTTAATCCCATGATGCTTGCCGAAGGTGTTTACATTTCAATTGTAAAACTATTGCTTGATTGGTTGTTTATTTCAGGGCTGATGGTAGGTTGATTATTATCAGGTGTGTCATTTTATTCCTTATCGATGATGTCTCCCAACACAGATTCAACAGTTTGACAAGCTTCATCAATGTATTATGTAAACCGATTCACTATAGGTCATGTCTCGTCCTTGAATGAACTCATATTTTCAACTTCTTCAGTGGATACTAACTACAACAGGGCCACAATCATGATATTACTAAATTGGAGAAGTACTTATTCAATTTCCTAATTCTCACTATTTGGCTTATTTTCATTAGAATTTACAACTTCTAGCTGATTTCTTTGATTATCTTCAATATGCCAAACATTGGGTTCCTGTGAATAATATTGTGATGATTGTTGAAGGAAGTCACTCACGGGACTTGGTATAGCTATAGTTGGAATATGTTGAATGGCTGGAACAAAGTCATATATTTCCATTGTGTCTAACTTCTCTCTAGGACTTACAAGTAGACCAATATTCTCTATTGGACCATCTTGTGCAATGCCTCTCAACTCATCAGAGGAGTATCGCACATCTTCGCTCACGCTTTATCATTCTTGTTCTCTGGTATTCTCTGATTTTCTCTCGGCGTTTATATCATTTATCCCTTGCTATTTTATGGATATTTGTCGACTACTTATATTTTCAATTATAAATGTGTCAAGTGATTTCTTGTTGTTGTTTTCTCGCATGCAACCGTCTTCCTTCCATGTTTATAATTCTCAAATAATTCTCCAACTTTGCTTCTTTATTTTTCTTTTCTTTTATTTCTCACGATTCGTTACAACACCACCCCCCCCCCCCCCCCC
>APFE031366589.1:0-17964 GCA_000404065.3 Pinus taeda
GGGTATGGGACAACATTGTTCATTTGATTTTTGTCCTTTAATGAAGCAAACTCTATTATCTGAAAGGAATTCATATACATTTGGTGATAAGGGAAAAAGGGCTTCATTTATATTTTTGTCACAAAGAGAAAAAGGGATTTCATTCTTCAAAAGGGAAAGAGTAAAAGGGAAAATAGAGTTTCGGTTTAGGAATACACAGCAGCATTATTTTTACATATCATAACCACAGCAATATGTCCATTCTGAATATATACACAGCTGCATTCTTTAATGTTTCTTTTTAAAATATCATAACAGCAGCCTGCCTCTTTTTTAATACCCAACAATATCTCTTTTTTTTTTAATATTTGGGTCATTTTGGCAATTTATTTCTATTTTTCTTTTCACATCAATTTTTTATATATATATTTTTTTTATTCTTTTATTTTATTTCCTTGCTGTTGGTCCATTTAATTTGCTTGTTGTGGGAAGGAGAAGGGCATTTTAGGGTTTGTTTGGAATATGAAGGGCATTAGGGTTTAGTGAAGAAATTTGGGAAGGGATAGATTTTGTAGGAATATGGGATGGGAACTTTGTATTTCTTGCAAACGATATAAATGAAATAATAAGATAAACATGTAGCAACATTTGTGAATTTAATTGACAAGGAAACAAGGATGGGATAAGAGGGATTTAACCTTGAAAAACAAACAAACCCTAGCACATTTGCCTACATTAACAAGAACTAAATTCACCATTTCTCTTGCAATTTTTTGAAGAAGAAAACCATTAGACACATCATCATTCAATCATCACTTGCCATCATGGGTGAATTTAGAGCCTACCTGGTCGATTTAGCAGTTTGGGAGGGCGATTGGAGTGATTTGGCAAGTTTCTGGCGAACCCAGCTTGACTGGTCGCACCCCAAACTCGACTAGTCGCACCAGTTCAAAAATTGCACTGTGGGAGCAGCTCTGACTAGTCGCACCTACCCAACTGGTCGCACCTCAAACTCGACTAGTCGCTCCTCCAGAAATGACCAAAATCGCTGCAAAATCGCCTTTCTTTGCTTCTTTCTTGTGTCTTGCAAGTTTGCAAATGCATAATGAGGCCATGAAGAGGGCTTTTTAGTCTTTATAGGTCCACATTAAAAAAAAATTAAAACATCAAACCCACTTTCAAATGTTGCATGTGTTGAAATTTAATTTAACACTGTTTTTAAGTTTCACTTTGCCTGAAATTGATCTTTTGAGTGTTTTCACTTGGTTCTTTTTGCAGGTTGATTCTCTGATGGACTCTGGCGAGGAAACGAGGGTTGTTGCCAGCATTCTGAAGGTTTATGAAGATTTTCCTTATTTTTGCAAATTTCACATGACCTTGGGTTTAAAAACAGAGTTTTTAAATCCAAGGTATAAATGAGCTGTAGCAGATGAAAAATATCAATAGAACATAATTACAACCCTCCTTCTGGATTGCTGGAGACTATTGGACTTTAGACTTATGACCTTGCAATGATTTTGACCGAAACCCTAGACCTAGACTTGGGATTTCAAGACAAAACTGAAACAAGTGTGACACAAGTTTTTTCAAATGAAATGACCTGATTCCAGCAAAGCCAAGAAGGGAGCAAGACCAGCTCCTCCATCAGTGTTATGGCATGCCTAACAGGATGCAAAACTGATGCTGATGAGACACCTACATATGCATATGCAAAGAGCTGTTGATCACCGATGGAGGGCTCAAGACCGACACTAACAGAATCAATAAGAAAGATTATAAAAACTTATTGCAAATATATTGAAGAACATTCACATATCGAATTATATAGGAACACCATTATTATTTTCAATAAAATATAAACTAAAATATTCAAAATATCGGTTGAGGGTGGGAGCCAGTTGTGGGGGTTACATTATCCCAAGAGGCATCTAGGCTCGACCAAGTCTTGCACAATCCCAATGATAAAATTTTGTTGTTAGGAAACACATACTTCTATTCAATATGTGGGTTGATCTCGACATAGGCACAACCTAGTAATGAAAAAAATGGTACTATATTTTGAAGACATTTGTTGATTTGAGAAGAGTTACAAAGGGTTATATTGAAAAAGCATATAATTATGATTCTTCTTTCTTTCTCTTAATGAATAAAATATATTGCATTTTTTCATAACATCTAAAAAAAAGAAGGGTGGGATGCATAACCCTTCTAGAATTTTAACTTATGGTACTACAATAAATACTACAATAAAGGTTAAGCCTTGTTGTTCAACCTTTTTAATGCCAATGGTTGCCTTGGATAATGTCAAGCCTTGTGATCTATATATAGTCAAGACCCAATGGCATCTTAAGTAGATGATCTGGATTGGATCATTATATTTCTTGTCATCCATATTATGCTTTCAGAGTGGAAAAAGTGGAAGAATAATATCACGGGACCATTTTTACCGGTGGGATATACTTTGGTAAAACATAGTATGAAAGCTCTTGGGAGCATTTTGAGGCATAAAATTATGTTTTTTTGAGGTAAAAATGGGCTAGCCATGTGATTATGATGTAAAAGACTCTAGAAGAGTCTATATTGTAACTCTTATTAAGAGTTGAGGTAGTCAAACCTATCCACCAGTAGGCTATCGGGTTGTGTTATAAGCGAGCCACAACGAGGAAAATGGATTCCATTATTTCAAGTGCATTTATTCCATAGATGAGAAAATATAGCCCAGAGGGATAAGAAGTAGAGCACACAAAGGGAATTTGTGCATTGTAGTAGCCTATGGGCCACATGCCATACTTCTTTTTACACGCAACCATATTTCCAAACAGTGAAAGGGTGTGGAGCAAACTCACTTTCTAGGTGGGTCTTTCTCCCAAAATGGTTTCCTAGAGAAAATATTGTGTCATATGGTTTCCATTTTTAATTTTTAGCATAATTTTCATTCGCATGCATGCACTATAAATATTATCATATCTATTGTGACAAATTGTACCGTGGAATATCTAACATAGTTTAGGGATCATATTGGTATAAGAACATGTTTATTTGGGTATTTTGTGGAGATTTGCATGGGATCTAGATTGGCTGGGTGAAAATTCGAAAAATTCTAATCATGGTGGATGAATCTGTGAATAAATCTCGTGATCCTATAGATGAGAGGTTTTCACGGCTAGAATAAAAAGTTTCTCATATAAGCCATAATGTAAATCTCCTCCTAACATCCCTAAATAATAAGCTTGGGATATTTAGAAAATATGGGGGTTCAAATGTAGAGGATAAATTAAAAGGGGGATAAGGAGATCGGGAAGAAACATACAATTAGCCAAAGAAAGAATCCATAAAAGGTCAACCCAGTTGGAGTGTTATGAATCAATCTCAGTCCCTCTTCAAAATGGAAGAAAAAGTAGATATCAAGCTATACCACGGTGAGATCAATGCTCTGAAGCTGAATCATTGGTTGCAATAAATGGAAGTTTATTTCAGTGTCCATCAAATTGAGGAAGGATAGAAGATTTCATTTGCATGGCTAAAATTAGAGGTCCATGCACTGACTTGGTAGGAGAGCCACACAAAGGCCCTAAGGTTGGAGGGAGAACCTCCAGTGACTAAGTGGGAGGACTTCCAAACCCTCATTAAGTCACAATTTAACCTTGTTGGGTATGTAGAGAACCAGTGGATCTAGTGGCACTAGTTTAGGCAAAATCTACGCCAAAGTGTGCAAGAGTACACCATAGAGTTGAGAAATATGGCCATAATGTTGGTCTCCCCAAAGAACCTATATGTACTCCTCAAGTATTTGAGGGATCTATAATTCCATCCGCGGGAGAAAATGACATTGTTTAAGTCCAAATCAATGGATGAGGCTTGTGTATAGGCACACTACCTAGAGAACATAGGCCTGAATAGAGCCCAATCAAGTGGATCAAAGCTGAAGGAGTAAAAAAACACTTCTAAGGAGGGGAAGAAGAAAAAAGGGGGAAAAAATAAAAGCCAACAACCACAACAAACCAATGAAAATATCCCTCCAACCATTGCAACATTGATGACCATACATAGGATAAGCGTTGGAAGTTGCATCCAAATCTAAACCAAAAGAACAAAAGGAAATATAATAAGAAGAAGAATCTCATGGTTACATATTTGAGCAATGAATTTGAAAGCAGCTCAAACATGGATGAGAACACTGTCTGAACATTAATGCAGAAGGAGGTGAATCTAAGTAGCCTTCAATAATAGGAAGAGAAATAAATGACCAAACTCTTCCATATAAAAATATAGGTAAGGAAGACAAAGATTGATGCTCTATTTGACTTAGGATCACAAACGAATCTTATTACAACAAAGTTGGTCAAGAATTTGGGGTTGTAAATTCGTCATCTTCCAAACCCAAATCCACTGGGATGGGTAAATAAGGATGCAGAGCTTAAGGTAACAAAACAATGCAAAATTATATTTGCTATAAGTGTTGATTTTATTGATGAAGTAGATCTACATGTGGTTCCCCTTGATGTATGTGGAGTTGTGTTTGGAATTCCCTACATGTATGTGTAATATGAAATATTCATGTAGAGAGCCAACCAATATTGGCTTGTTAAGGATGGAAAATTGTTCATCATCAATGCACACAAAGGAAAGTAAAAAATTGTGCTCGTAAGTGCCAACCAAACCAAGAAATTTATTAGTTCAAGCAAGAAGTATGCTTTATTGTTTTTAAGAGAAAGTCATTCTGTAAGAGGGTTAGTAAGAGGCAATGCATCCCTGGAGGGGTGTACTAAGAAACATAAACAACATATAGAATATTTGCTACATGTATATATGAAAGTGTTTAGAGATCCTAAAGGGTTACCACCTAAGAGGGAAGTGGAGCACAAGAACCAGTTATTGCCTAACTCCTCATTGCCAAACATTGGATTGTACATGTAGTATGTTATAAAAGTGAGGTGAAGAAATAGTTACAAAAACTGCTAGAACAGGGTGCCATTCGACCAAGTACATCACCATGTGGGCCACCAATAATCATTGTGTGAAATAAGGATGAGACTTAGCGGATGTGTGTAGATTACAATGTGTTGAACAAAATCATGCTAAAAAATAGATACCCCCTACCTAGGATATATGCTCTATTGGATCCACTGCAACAATTAAAATACTTCACCAAGCTGGATTAAAGTCTAGATATCACCAGGTTTGAGTCAAAGAAGAATATACCTAAAGGACTACCTTCAAAACTAGGCAAGGTTTGTATGAGTGTTTAGTCATACCATTTGACCTATATAATACACCAACTACATTTATGAGATTGATGAATGATGTACTGCACCCTTTTATGGATTCATTTTTATTATCTATTTGGATGATATACGGGTATACAATGCTACCTAGGAGGAGGAAATCTCTTATTTGATATATTAAAGAAGATATTAAAGAAGCACCAACTACTAGAAAATCTCAAGAAGTGTGGGTTTGCATGTCAGCCTTTGGTGTATCTAGGGTTTGTGATACGTGGAGGAGAGCTGAAGATAGATCCAACCAAGATGGAGGCCATCATGAAATGGCCAGTACCTACTAATGTTTCTAAGGTTAGGACTTTCATTGGGGTAGCACAATACCTAAGGAAATTCATAACTTCATTTTTAGCAATAGAAACACACTCCACACCATAACAACAAGAGGTAAGAGTTTCTAGTGGCGAAAGGGTCAGTAGAGGGATTTTGAGGAGCTAAAGAAGAAAATAAGTCATGCACTAGTTCTAGCATTACCAAACTTGCGACAACCCTTTGAAGTACAGATATATGCAAGTGGGTATGCTATTGGAGTGGTCTTGAAGGAGGGAAGAAGGCTTGTATGCTACCATTCTGAAGTATTTCACATGGCAGTTCTTAACTACCCTACCTATGACAAGGAGATCTATGCCATGGTGCAAGATATGAAGAAGTGGAAGCACTATTTTATGGGGAAGGGAACAATAATCCTCATAAATCATCATTCATTACAGTACTTTCAAGCCTAGAGTAAGCTATAGTAGACCAGGCATTACAACTGGATGAGGTTTCTGTAATAATTGCATTTGGTGATAAAGTACAAGGGTAGCACAAACAAGTTGGTTGACATGATTTAAAGGCTTCCCACATCAAAGATCATATCTTTGGGGACTCTTATGCACATGGAGACATTCACCCATGATACATACAAAGAGGCATATTCAAAGGATGAGGACTTCAAGAAGGTGTTTCAACAGTTGCAAAGTTAGAGTCATATCCATGATGGCAATAACACTATAGAATACCATCTCCAAGATGGGTTACTCTACAGGCTGAATAAGATAGGTGTTCTTGAAGCTGAAAAATTGTAGCTGATTGAAGAGGCTCACACCTCCAAGGTTGCAGGGCACTTTGGTGTAGGGAAGATTGTAGCCAACTTGCAGAGGTATGTGTATTGGCCCAAGATGCAAGAGCAGGTAGTTAGGTTCATAAGAGGATGCATGCTTTATTATACCAAGAAACCTAGCAACAAGAAATAGAGTCTATACCATCCCTTGCGTATAACCATTCGTCCTTGGGAAATAATTTCCATGTAATTTGTAGGAGGTTTACCAACAACTAGGAAGGGACATAACTACCTATTTGTGGTAGTTCACAGGTTTAGAAATATGTGTGTTCTAATGCCCTGGAAAAAGACCATAAATGGGAAAGAAGCAACAAACTTGTTCTTTGGACAGGTCTAGGTGCACTTTAGGATATGAAGGAGCATCATTTTAGGCAGGGATAAAATATTTCTTAGTGCATTCTGGACTACATTATTAGAGAAGATGGACATGAATTTGAAGAGATATACAACATTCCATCCACAAACATATGGGCAGACATAAGTAGTCAATAAGACTTTGGTGCAACTTCTGAGGGGATACAAGTAGAAGTATCCAAAGATCTGGGATGAAAATATGGTATATATTAAACATTCTTACAATAATCAGTCCATACTTATACATGAAATTCCCCATTTGAAACATGTTTTGGATATTTTCCACCTTCACCTTTGAACATTCCATATGGGAAACAAGGAGGAGTAAGGGAAGATATTACAAGAGACACATTGAGGGTTGAAAAGTTTGTAGAAAAGATCCGGAAGATCCATTTTTAGGTACAAGAGACACTACAAAAGTCACAGAATAAATATAAGGCTAGGCATGATCAACATAGAATAGAGAAATTGTTCAAGGTAGGAGACAAATTATGGCTACTGTTGAATAAGGAGAGGATACAAGGGCCTAGTAATAAAATCAAAGCTTTAAGGTATGGTTCCTTCAAGATACTGGAAAAAGTGGGTGATAATGCCCATAGACTTAGTTTAAAACCATATATGTGTATTTACTCAGTTGTGAATGTAGAGAATATGAAACTTTATGGGCCTTCCATGCTAGATCAGGAAGAGTAGCATGTACTACCTTCTATGGAGGATTTGGCACCAGATGCTTAGGTAGAGTTGATAAAAGATATAGTTTTGCAGAATAGGTTCAAAAATACAAGATTGGGGCAGCATGGCCTTTGGCATATTGGGTTGAAAGGAAAACTTCCAGACGAAGCTAAATGGTACATCGAAGAGAAGGCGGAGGAAAAATTCCTCACTTCATTAACTAGAATCTTCTGGGGACCAAAAGCCTCCTAAAATGGGGAGGTGTGATATGGATTGGATCATTATATCGTTTTTCATCCATCTTGATGTTTTCAAAGTGCAAAAAGTGGAGGAATTAGCTCATGGGAACATTTTTATCGGTAGGACCCAGTTTGGTAAAACAGGGTCTGAAACGTTCCGGGAGCATTTTGAGGCATCAAATGACTTCTTCTTTTTTTTTTTTTTTTTTTTTTTTTTTTTTTTTTTTTTTTTTTTTTTTTTCGCTCTAGTGTGATACTATTTCATGTTATTCTACACATAAAGATATTTTGAACAATGTAAGAATCGCGTCAATCAGAGTCTATATGCGAAAGTTGTGCCACTGAGAAGTTGACCTTCCTATTTTCACCACCATAGTTCAAGAGGATGCCACATCAGCTCCCATTATTCATGGAAAAGGTACTAGCCACATGATTATGATGTAAAATACTCTAGAAGAGTCTATGTTGTAACTCTGGTTAAGAGTTGAGGTAGTCAAACCTAACCACTAGTAGGTTATCAGGTTGTGTTATAACAGGGCCACTAGGAGGAAAAGGGATTCCATTCTTTCTAGCGCATTTGTTCCATAACTGAGGAAATACAGCCCATAGGGATAGGAGGTAGAGCTCACAAAGAATATTGGTGTTCTTAGTAGCCCATAGAGAGCAATGCAACCTCACCTTCCAATTGGGTTTTTCTCCTGAAAGGGTTTCCCAAAGCAAATCTTGTTTCAGATATGTGTGTGAGATTTTTATTTTTCCATTCTCTATTCTCTACATAATTTTCATTCGCATGCATGAACTATTAACAATGAATCTACATATCCAAAAATTTAATAAAACTGTAATATTGTAGAATTTCAAATTTTAAACATAATATTATCATATCTATTGTGACAAACTATCTATTGGAATATCCATAGCAGTTTACGAATAAGTAGAATTTGTTCATTTTTTCCATGTTTTATGTGCGAGATTGACACTTTTCTTGGGTTCATATGGTCCCATGGTGGATCAATATATGTCTTAAATTCCACAACAATATGTGTTGACAAGTTTGGAGGGTTGGCTCCCTATATGTAGGCCATTTTAGTTACAATTCTTAATGTTCCATTAAATAGTTGTGTTTAGATCCATAAATTACATGTTAACATAATAATTTGGCCAATACATAAGACGATATTTTATTGTAATTAATGGGTATTATCTTCATTTTAGACACTAGAACTAAGAAATTTTGCAATGCTATGTGTCATTGGCCTATTCAATGAACTTAACATTTGTATATTATGTTGGGAAACCAAAATATTTATTACAAACAAGGGTATGGACGCATTAAAGGCTTTGAATATATTATAGACAATGATGTATTTGTTCTGTATAAAAAGAGTTCCAAATATTTTTAAAGCCACAACTCCATGTGGGGCAAGAATTGGAATTGAACTATGGCCATAACATGAATGGAAACTCAAAGGGGATCTAATGCACTTGATGAGATAAAGTTTACCAATTCCAATTGTTCATTACATGATCATCATTAGGGGATTCAAGACTTTTTTTTTTAATATGAATGGTGTAATATAATTTCAAATGCTTGAAATTAGTTGTGTAGCAATGCATTAGCTTGTGGATTGACATGTTGGTTTGTTTGTAACACATCCATGCAAGCTTGATTGGTTTCAATGAAATGTGATGTAGATGTTGGACACCTAATCCACTAAGGGTTATGGTGTGGAGTGTGAACTGTCATTGGAGTCCAAGAGACCACTTGGAATATGAATACCAAGGGTCATAAGAGATTTTATAAAAATTTATATCATTGTGAATAAAATGCATCTCACGTTTATCTTAATCATATCTATCAATTTGTTGTGAGTTTAACATGGTATTGGAGCTAGTGTATACAAAGGCATTAGTTTTGTGGCCTCAGATGCTGGTGAGATATACATTTATATCAATATAAACTCTACTCTCAAATAATTTTGAGCTATTTTTAATATTTTTCGAAGCTTGGCACCTATTACTATGTGCCCACTTTATCCACAATTGTTTATCTAACTTTGTCAGCGAGTTGTGCAGTCATTGAAATTTAAGAGAAATATCTTGCAATGTTTAGGGCTCTTTGGTCACACAAATAGCCTGGATGAGGGCCACCACTTTGAGCTTCAACGTGCACAGTTCTGAAATACATATTTTTTTGTGCCCATAGGTCCCACATTTAGCTCAGAAACATCCACTCATTGATTGCACATAACTCCGATTAATTATGTTAGTTCTTGAATTGAAAGGTTCTTGGCCATCACACTAGAAACATTCTTTCCCGACAATTCTCGTAGTAGAAGTGTGACTAAAAAAATGAAAAAAAAGAATTGAAGGTGCAATATCACCTTTGCATTTTTCATTCCATTTTCATTCAAGTTTCTCTACATAAATACAAAGAAGTTGTGTCAATTTGTATCCTCCAATGCTCATCATGGATAAGAGGATCACAAACAACTTGTATCCTCTCCCTTTTCTTTACTTTTTTTCCCCTGTGATTGGCCCACATACTAAGCACAAGATGCCTTGTTCAATGTTTTGAATGTTGTCAGATTTAAAGCCAACAATGTTGTGGCCAATATTTGTTTCTTGTCAACATTGGACCAATTAGTTAACTCGGTAGTACCCTTGTACCCAAAAAATGAAAATGAAGAGAGAAAAATAGCATTGAGTAGTGCCTTTTAGGTGATTTATTATAGACCCCAAGAGATAGTAAACACCATCATGACCCTGCAGAGCAGAGATACAACTATTGTGTTCATGAATGTTAAATGGTTTTGATTTTCTTGGCATAATGGATCTTCATGTGTGAAGGTTTAAATTTGTTGAGATAGAGTTGTTTCAGCCACATGGGTGACTTCCAGAGAGAGATTTTGGACATGAATTAGCCTCATGTATAAGTTGAGATCATTGGGAATTTGCATGGACTCGATTAGTGCCTCCCATTACGCCAGAATATATAATTGAGTTTTTCTACATCTTTAAATCCCTAGAGCTTCTAGACAAGAGGGATGTTCAAGGTGACAAGAGACTTTAATCTAATGTGAAGTGAGCTTGATCAATGAGTATAATATTATGATATGCCACATTTCCATCTATATTCCATCGAGTTAGTGTAGAAATTTACTACCATCAAAGCACGTGGATCAGAAAATCTAGTGGACTTAGACAAGTTGACATAGCTATTAGTGTTGTTGTTGTTCCTTTATCAATATTTTTTGGAGGGAAGTCAATTATATCTAACAAGTAACATTTTTCTATCATTTCTAAGACCAAACCTGTGTTATTTGGATCTGTGATACTAACTCAAGGTTGTGCAAAAAGGTATTAGCATGACCGATTATTGAAATTGTCTGACTAGGTTTCAATCAAATTTTCTAGTTGCTCTAAGTTTCAATTTTTGGACTATTCCTCAGCCTTATACAATAGTTGTAGATTATAAATCATGCCCTGTGAAGGTTATTTACTTGTTAAGGTCAAGTTTTATTAACATGAAATAAATGAAAACTTGTTGTATCCAATTTTAATGAGTTTCCTTTTTTATCAATGAATTGCAAAGGCCGTTGAATATTTAAAGTGAAGGGAAATCAAATTGGGAATAATACTTCTGCAAGTTGTTCTGCTAAAGCCTACACTCTTTGTTTGTTTGAGTTGTTAAGAAAATGGCCAAATTTGATGAATTATTAGAGTTACTGAACACTTTAATTCTATCCACTATTGATGGTATGGTATATTTCAGCAAAGTCTCTCTCTCTCAATTTTGAACTTGTTTCCAAAATGCATAAGAAAAGATCGAGTTTTTGCAACTCAAATCGCAACTACAATGATATGAGTTACAACAAAAAAGATATCATTTTGAACTGGTTTTTTCTTAGAACAATCCCCTATTTGATTTTGAGATAGACTGCCATAAGTCGCCACAAAGTGATCAAATCAGTGAAGTTGAGGTTGATCCTCATTAAATGCCCATTGTAGAAGTAGATTTGCTTGAATATGCCAATGTTCAACTTGATCTACCCAAGCCCATTATTAGACCTTGAGAAGAGCTTGTCACCAACTCAATACTACTCTAATCCCATCCAGTTTCATAGTGTTGGATTTGTTTAATATGATTCATATTCACCTCTTCCAAATCTTGCTCCTCTTCCACAAAATCCACAAAGTCTCAAATTCCAACATTGTGATAGAGTTGGACATGTGAAAGCTAATTGTTTTGATCTTCACCCATGTCAACATTATCATAAAAATACTAATCATTCAAACAAATTCTTCAAAGATAAGCCTCTTGCAAGAACAAAGATTCACCCTAGATGAATCACCTCTTGGAAATGGGCTTCAATAACCCATAAGATATTTCGGTCATACCACATAATTCTTTCTCAAGTATTGACATGTCTTGCACTTGAGGTTTCTTCATCTTCTCACCTTGTATTTGACAAGGGGGAATTGATGGTCTACTACAAGCTTCAAATATACATTAAGTGAGCTTGAGACACAACCCAAGCTTGCTGCTTGAGCCTAGAGCCAGAGTCAACAATGCAAAGATTTAAAGTTGCATCTAAATACAAAGCAATGTTCCCTCAACATGCCTTTGGTTGGTGGCATTCAGAACACTTAATCTAGCATAAGATTTAGCTTCTTGTCGTATTTGGAGCTATTCTAGGAATTGCATCAAGTGTTCTGGGTTGAGACCTTAATTATATACCTTTCTAAAGCATTAGGGAGCACTTTGTCTAGCAGAAGACCTCAACTTTTGGCCACATTTGGAACTGTTTTGGGAACTGCACCAAGCATTCTAGTGTTGGTGGTCAGCCTTAAACCACCACTGGTTGAGACCTCAAGTTCTCCCACCTTATACCACCATTTTAGAGAGCATAGTTAGCCAATTGATGCCACACATATTTTCATTTTTGTATTACAACCCTCTTCTTGGAATCATATATACCCCTTCATATTAAGGGGGGGAATATTGGACACCTAATTCACTAAGGGTTATGGTGTGGAATGTGAACAATCATTGGAGTCCAAGAGACCACTTGGAATATGTATACCAAGGGTCATAAGACATTGTATAAGTATGTATATCATTGTGAATAATATGCATCTCACGTTTATCGTAATCATGTCTATGAATTTATTGTGAGTTTAATAGTAGATGTAATAATCCCTTCTAGAATTTATAAGTTTTCTAAACAACATTTAGAGTCAAAGTCATGAATGCCAAGGATGTCAAGCTTATTGAAGTCAATATGATTAATATGGATAATTCTTGAAGACAATTACCATTAATTTATCTCATGTTAGAACACATCTATGCATCATTGTCTTCAACTTCATCTACTATTGTTTCTTCAATGATTATATGGGCATTGTGGCCATGTATGGTAGGTTCCTTTTATGTTCTCCCAAGTTTGTATGAATATATGTTTTAAGAAGCATATGTTAGTTGTGAAGTTATAAATTGGTTTGTATAGTATGACCCATATTTTGTAGTTTCTATGAAAGGGAGAAGATGAAGGTAAGGATTGTGATTGACATAGGTATCAGTAAAGCTAGATCTAGATAAAAAATCATGTGTAGCTTGGGAGACTTGACAAAATATTTGGAAACCAACATTTAATGTGATGAAAAAATGACTACATGTGACAAGAGGTAGCTTCTGAAACATATGGTAGGTATCTTAGGAACCTGTATCTCAATCAACAATAGATTCTATGTGCAAGTGTCTATTGGTAAATGAAGTATGCCGCCTTTTGATTTAGTGTATATGTTATTCTAGTCAACATATGATGATAGATCTTGAACCTTTCCTTTTCTTTAGAGGCATACTTGGAAATGTATTTTAAAACAACATGATAGGAGAGGATAGGTTGGCAATACATATCTACTTTCCATATCATTAGCATGCCATGATTATGGATGTTTAGATGAATTTCATTATGGGTCAGCTCATATTTTTTTTGGTCAATATCAACAATGAAGAGTGGTGACTCAATGTGTAAGTTTCATAGATACTTATACTTGCATTTAAGCTTGGAGCCTTTATTATGGAGACATGTAGTCTCAACATTTTTTCTATGTGGTGTTGATGTTGATTAAGTAGCTATAGGTAGTCCTGAAATGGTTTGGAGCAAGGAGTTCTAATATGTATCTTAAGCAAGGGTCATCCCTAATGGAGTGATGCATGTGCACATTTGTAGCATAATCGCTTCAAGGATTCCAAGTTGTTACATATTTATTAAAGAAAGCCTCTGAATTGCTTATTTTCATGGGGTCTTCCCAATTTAAAATTTCCATGTATGAACCTTGTAGCCATAAAAAATGCCATGAAGATGCATTAAGGCTTTATGTTTGCTTTCATATTTACATGAAATCTATTAAATATTTTTTAGAGAAGTGTTTTAGTTTTATGACTTTCATAGATTTCATATGAATAAAAGTATAACATGACATACATGTACCCAAATTCCTTTGCATAGAAATATTTTTGCAGAATATTTTCATGGAATATTTCAAACTTTTTATGCATGTATAGAGTTATAGTGTGGTACTTATGCTTCCACCATACTATGTTGGATAAACGAGTTAGAAGGTGCTATGTTTCCCATTAGAGCATGTGAGTATACCCCTTTTATGTGCCCTACACTAAGTGTGAAGAACAATATTGGGCACCCTAATTGTGTGATTATTTTTTGTCTATTCTCTTCTATGATAAATCCAATGTGATAGTCCCTTATAAATGCATCCCAAATTGCATAACATTCTCCAACATCTTGGAATTGGGAAAAGTTTGAAGGTGGTAGTGGAGGGCTTCAATAATTGTTGGCATGTAATTTTCCCAATTCTTCTTTATAAATGCCACAACAATTGCTTGATTGTGATGGCACATGATGAGTTTGTATAGGAAGTAACATAACCTTGGATGGCTACTAAATCTATTGTCATGATAATGCATCAAATGAACTGCATATTGCTCAATGCAAATGGTTATTTGTTAGGGTTGACTGTTTACTACATGGGCATTTGGAAAAAATGACGGGAATTCCATATCAAATAAACCCTGCACATTATATTCATTAACTAGTGCTACTCCTGTTTGTGGGCATACAACAATATTTATTGGAGGGCCAACTTTGTTTTGAAAAAAGTTGTTAGTATCTATCATCTGCCAATGCATATTAGGTAGAAAGAAGACAAAATAATTTTGGTTTTTAGTAAAGTTTGTATCATCTTGACATGTATCTGAAATATCAGAAAAATGTTGTGTAGTCAACAATAGATGTTTGTAGGTACAATAGGAAGTGAAAAAATCTAGGGATGGTCAATTTGGACATCCTTGTAATATCTATCATGTTGTATCTTTTAAAGAAGAAAATTCATGATGTAATATTTTATAAAAAAACAACCACAATATTTTCCCTCATTCCATGCCTTCTAGCAATAAAAAGATTCAAATCTTCAAGGAGTGTGTGAGGTAATTAGTGATTGTGTTAATGTTTTGTGGGAAAATAATAGTGTAGTTACAATATTTGTATTTTTAACTCAAGCTTGGTTGATCTACAATAGTGGGTCATTGTCGCCACTACAAAACCGTCCAAAATTTCACTACATTCACATTTTGGATCCTACCTTATTGCTGTATCAAATGTCACCTTGGTCATCAAGTGTTGTTTGATATGTCTCAATTTTTCTTGAATGTTCTCAAGTGTCACCGTATTGATTAAAACATCCTTATATCCATTTCATAGTCAACACCTTTGTTATTGTAAAACGACACTTTTGGGTCATAGTCACACACACTTCATTGTTTGTACTTGGGGAATGTGCACAAAGTGGCATTTTGATGTATATTCATTGTTGATGAAGCATGTCTAAGTTCTCTAGATGAGTTAGTATGTGTCACACATGGTTTTATGTCTAGAACTCATCTTTCTCACCCTATGGCCAATCATCTAGACTTAAACAAAATTTGGTTGCAAAGCGAGCCCATTAAGGCCAACAGAACATGAGTGCACTCAAAGCCTTGATGGGAGACCCTTCATTATTTAGAAGTGTGGTATGCACCCTCCTATAGAGATGGGTGCACTACAAAAGTATGAATCCTCCCTTCCATGTTCCAAACTACGCCTTCCAAATTGACTAAGTCTTCCTTAGGCACACTCCTTCAACTCGAAGAAGTGCACCTTGAGCACACTAGCGCACCGCGAAAAATAGAAGCCCTAGCCTCCAACCTTCATGAATGCACCCTGCACCCTTCTTGGGACCTATTGAGCACATGAGCACACCCCAAAGGCATGAAGCCTCTGCCTTCAGCCTTCAGGAGTGTGCCCTGAGCCCTCCCTCTCTCTGTTGAGCACATAACGCACTTGGAAGCCCAAAGCCTTCCCCTTAATCATTTGTACTTGCACCATGCACCCTACCTTGATTTATTTATTCCTTAGGGCACATGAGCACATGCCGAAGCCTTAAAGCTCCTCCTCCCATGTCCTTCAACCTTTCAGAGTGCACCCTTGCACCCTGAAACTTCTCTGACTATTTTAAGTGCAATGAAAGGGCATAAATAATAAAATATGCATAAAACATGGTCGAGTAGGACATTTTCAGATTGATAGTTGCTCATCATGAGTGATTTCAAAAATATGTATTCTAGGAACCTCATGGAAAACACACACAAGGCTGGGAAAAGAGGATGAACAAAGGAAAAACGAAAAGAACCAAGAACACACCTGAAACTTGATGACCAAAGAACCCTAAAGAATCCAAGACTAAAGACCCTTTGGAGGGTGGAAGCTCTATGATCATAAGATGAAAAAAGAATAAACACAGTGGTAGTTATGTCACCACTGAAGCAGATCCATGCTATCAGTCATTTTTAGTTCCAATCATCCAAGATGGTGACATGTCTAGTTTCGTCATATGATTATGTGGAAGTCACTATGTAATATTGTAATTATTGTAAAGGACAAACAAGTAGAAGTCCAAGAGCCATGTGTGCCCTGAAGATTCATGGAATTCCAAAGGACATGTAATACCAAAATTCATATGTAATTCCAAAAGTCATTTGGAACTTCAAAGGTTGTAGAATTCCAAAGGTCACTAGAAGCTAGAAAGTCAAGAGTCATGAGGATATGAAAGGTCACTCCTGAAGTTATAAATAGATCCTCGTTTCTCATGTAAAGGAATTTTAACCTTGGCTTCTCCCATAAGGCATAAGAGAGATAAGTTTGTACTTTTGGGGAGCAAATAGTGGCTCCAATTCTCCACTATTAGAGCAAGTGATGTTCGTTGCATTCATGCATCTTGGGACTTATACTTAAATATTTGAAGCCTGATGGCTAGCACGATTTAATACATGGATTATGAATATTTGTAAGACTATTCTATGAATGTTTATGATTCATATTTTCTTTAACCGGTACTAAGGTAGTTGAACTATATCAGTTATTTTAGTGCTTACTCTATTGAGAATGTTTTGTAATGGTTGTAACGATCATCATGTATTTGTGGACTATTCTACTGGATGTTAGACGAAACATTCTTGTTTATGTGTGTCTTTATAAGAGTGGTACTATTACCTCTTTCTTAGAGGTTCACTTTCACCCTACTATAGTAGAAGAACCTTGATGTACCTGCAACTAAACATTCACTAGACACACTTGCTTTCTTTTCCAAGGCATATATGTGATTCTCTCTCTTGATGACAACTAAATCCAAGGAATATATTTAAGTAGACGACAACCGGGCCATATTTCGGATGGGGCTCCTATCCCAAACGGTGTGAGGTCTAATTGGAACTGCATACCGGGGAGACCCCATTAATGTTGGTAGGTCCAACACTCTCAACATTTATGGCGCTAGAAGGAGGGAAGCCAGATTTTTACGGCTAATAACTACACTCACCCACAACATACTTCCTCTAGACAAGGCATCAAAATTCTTAGTGCCTCTCCGACTCATATTCTTGAAGTTGCCAGATCATCTCAACCTAACCCTGAATAAAGTTATGAAGTTTCTTACGAGCACATTTGGGCAATTCGACCCATAACACGTAAGTTTGCGAAGGCTATTAGATTAATTCTTGGAGCACATAATATGTTATGAAACCAGCTCAAGGAAAGATAGAAAAGATAGATCAATGCCTTAGAATTCAGCCTCTTCGAGGGGGCAACCTCCTTTACATTACATAAATGAACAATTCTTGGATGATACAAATGAAAAGACCTCTTTTATATATATAGGAGTCTAAGGGGTCATAACATAATCAGAGCCTACATAACAATAATAATGTAAGGGCACAATAATA
>APFE031366589.1:25881-50045 GCA_000404065.3 Pinus taeda
TAACAATAATAATGTAAGGGCACAATAATAACAATAGTGGGCTTCTATGGGGCACAATAGTAACAATATGGGCACAATAGGGGCACAAAAATATTAATAAGGGGTACAACTACAATAGTAATGGGGTAATCACTAGTATTATCGGGACCCAACATAATATTCCTTATTTCCTAAAGAATAAAGAAAATAATCCTACTAAAATAGTGGCTTCTATAGTGGAAGATTTGGTTTTTACCACCCTTGAAGGTAAGTGAAATTTGCAAACAACACCAAATGAACAGAGAAACCTCCATCTTATAACGGGGGTGATGAGGACAACATTGTGCTCTTAGATGACACTTTCCATGGGTTAGGTGATCTTGGAGAAGATTCCTCAGATTCTAAAGAAGAGGAGTATAGGGACGAGAACATGGTAGAACAAGGTCTAGATTCAATGAATCGAGGCCCACTTTCCCTTTTGGGTATTTTACATAAGATGCCAAGACACCTGGAAAAGTTAACAAAATATGACCCCGACAAGGCAATCAAAGTGGAAGACCATTTGGATACTTCTACTTACACCTGCAGACGCTCGAGATACGTTATGATGATGTTGCATGTAGACTCTTTCCTTGTACCTTAGATGGTAGAGAAACGGCTTGGTATCATAGTCTTCCTACGAATTTAATTTAGAATTAGAGGGGGTTTAAAAGGTTGTTCTTGAAAAAGTTCACTGATGACAAAACCTCAAGCATGTTACTAAAACAATTAGGGAATATGAAGATGGGGGCAAAAGAAAATGTCAAGAATTTTAATAAAAGGCTTAATCAGGTACTCGACCAATTTCCTCCTAATATGAAAGCTCATGCCTCAATTACGATCGATTACTACACTTCTACCTTACCGACAAACATTTCACAGTTTGTAATGAGAGTTGCAAAAGAAACTTTGGAACAAAATTTCGAAGAAGCCATCGCGGTTGAAAAATACTTGCATGCAGCTGGAGTCATTGTTGACGATGAATCATTCAAGGAATCTAAGGAGATAGGTAAAAGGGATCAGGCCTCTTCAAGCAATGTCAAAGATGAAGAATCCACTGATCTTGAAAGCTTAACCAAGACTATAAAGACTCTGTCCAATGAGTTGGTAGAGTTAAACCAAAGGACTAGCAACAATAAGCCCACAAATTTCAACTTCCTGAGAAGGACTAACAACAATAATAATTAGTTAGCTAAGTCTGCACACAGCTCAAATGTCAAAAGCATGGGCATGGACCAATAATGCTTGTTTAATCAAGAGTATCATTCAGAGAAGACATGCCCACAATGGAATCACAACATGAATTCTATGGTTGTGCACATTATTGACTCAGTACTTTCTGTTGGAAATAATACTGAGTCGGGGGTGAATCAGTATTATCAGATCAATACTTTTATTTCCCAAACAGATTTATATATTCTACTTCAGTGAAGTGAACTAGCGTGTATACGCGACTGTGCTTAAACAAACTAGTGTATATGCAGAGAACTTGTGATTTAGACAATTTATCATGTGTTGAGCTTAAACCAGTATATCAGATATTTATTAAACCTTGTAGTAAAAGTAGAATAAAGCATCACACATAAGCAACACACATGAACACCAATATTTAAGGTGGAAACCCATTATGGGTAAAAACCACCTGCTGTTGCCGTCTCTGTCTTCTCTTAATAATAAGAAAATATGTTTACAATCTTGTACTGGTGCAGACTCATACCAGTACGCAGGCTTCTACCTGCAGAAGGTTACAACCTTCTCTCGTTCTCTAGCTTCTATTAGAAGGGAGCTACAACCCCCTAACTATTGTACTAGCCAATATGTTTACTAGTACGTAGGTGCCAGCCTACAAAAAACTCCACTCTTCCACCAGGGACCACGTTTCATGAATTTTTAGACTAGATACTCCTAGATCATAACACCACAAACTGAAGGCCACATTTCATCAAATTTTCATACTGGACCCATCAAAGCATTTAAACTTAAACTGCATCAACCAATATTCAGTTGATCTAAAAAATCAGATCACTAGCACTAGAACACTGTGCTGAACTCAGAACCCAGCATTATCATTCAGAACTAGTTGTAACCTCAAAAATCATGCATTAGATTGTATACGCTACTTCACTGAACCGAACCTGCGTGTATATGCTATTTCTGTGAATTAAACCTGCGTATACCTTCAAAAATACTGAAAACATAATCTTTTGAATCAAGTCTGTACCAACCATCAATATATTGAATATCTACAGAGCTTTATATAGGTAGGGACAGAGATCACTTCTTCTCACTTATGCAATCAATCAATCAAATTCCAGCCTCCTTATGCATTCAATTTTACATTCAGATCTAAGAAGACTTCATTGACAGACAACCGTAAAACAACATAATTTGATCAGATAAATCAGTTAGATCTGAAAAAAAAAAAAAAAAAAAAAAAAAATATAAAAATAAAAAATAAAAAATAAAAAAAAAAAATAAAAAAATAAAAAAATAAAAAATAAAAAAATAATAAAAATTAATAAAAATAAAATAAATAAATAAATAATTAAATAAATAAATAAAAATAAATATAAAAATAAATAAATAAAAAATAAAAAAAAAAAAAAAAAAAAAAAAAATATAAAAAAAATAAATAATAAAATAAATAATAATAAATAAATAAAAAATAAAAAATTGTATACGCTACTTGAACGAACCAAACCTGCATGTACACACACTTTGGCAGAGACGAACCTGCGTATAGATCTGCAAATATTGACTCAGAACTTTGCTACAATTCCATACTTCAGACAAGCCTAGATCATGATAGGTAACGAATAGAAAAGGCGCGAAACATTAGATCTAGTCTCACCCAATATCAGATCATTCAAGAGTAATTCATCTCAAGTCTCATGATTCCTGAACTAATATTGAACTCAAGGTGCACATGAATATTTCAGATCTAGTCCCAAACATAACCCTGCAACATAAAATATACTTCAGATAGAAATATTCCTTAGAATCTTATTACTTGCACACTTGGCCTAATGACCTTCTCCTCCTTATATAATCTTAGGCCTTCCTCAATACCTTGGACCAAAACCACTTAGGACCAATACCTTGGACCAAATACTTAGGGTCAATACCTTAGACCAAATACCTCAGACCAAATACCTTGGAGCAAAATACCTTGGACTAAAAAAATTGGTTTTCCAACATGTATGCGCTTTTCTTCTTGTGAAAGTGCATGTATATGTTGTACACTCCTTTTGTTCTATTAACCCACGTGTATACGCTTTTTGGACAAAGTGAACCAGCGTATACCTCTCTTTCTTCATTATTTGGAGTTTGATCTGTAATCCTCTGCTGTTGACCTATTGTACTATGAATTGTCATCTGAGTTATTTTCCATCAAGGACAACACTTGTATCATAATGCCAACAATCTCCCACTTTGGACTTGATGGCAACAACAACACCAAGACACTCTCCCCCTTTGACATTAAGGGCAAAGGGCGGACCAAGATATTCTCTCCCTTTGACATACATTATGTTGTCCATGCTCCCCCTGAGTACATGTTGAATTCTCTAATTGAGCTCCCCTTTGTTCATGCTGAGATGCACTGAAACTATCCATGCTCCCCCTGAGCACATGTAGAATCTACAAAAATATTCTCCAAAAGAATAACATGACTCTATAACTTAACTATGTGAGTATGACCTTCCTATCACCAATGACTCATACATATATTCATCTCCCAACCAAGTGGGGATAAACCAAATGTTTATATGTGACAGAAATAATAAATATTACATCATCCAGCCCATGCAAAGTGGGGATACAAATTACATCATTTGTCCAAGAGGACTTGTTCAAATGTATGAGAAGACATATCACACCCTAGAATTTTACATGACTTAAGCAACAAATGGTATAAATATTGGAAGCCATGGCTGGAGTCAGCAACCATAATGCCAACAATGTTGAATGTATGTGAAGGCTAATGCTCCCCCTAAACCTGTGCTAACTGTGCATTGTTAACAAGTCAATGATTAAGGAAACTTTTCCAGTCAGACAAAAATTAATGAACCAAGCATATCGATAGACAGTAATCATCAACATTAGACAGAGCACCCATATCAGAGCCCACACCACTGTTTTTCCTATCTGAAAAACATATACGCTCCTTGACCCACAGAAACTTGTGTGTGTACGCTACTATACTTCATGAAACGCGTGTATAATAACCTTTCTCTGAAATTGGATTTAACAGTAGGATGATGCAGCAACTACTCCAAACTTTTTTCTAATATATTCAAATGTTTCCCTGGGCAATGGTTTATTGAATATATCAGCAACCTATTCTTTGGAGGGAACATACTCCAATTTGACCTTTTGTTCAAGCACTTGTTCACGTAGAAAATGGTACTTGATGGGTATGTGCTTGGTCTTGGAGTACATGAATGGATTATTTGAAATATTGATGGTACTTGTATTATCACATAGAATGGAGATAGGTGGAGTACATGTGATCTGAATGTCTTGCAAATTTTGCATCATCCAAAGTAGTTGTGTGCAACAAGATGCAACAGCCACATATTCTGCTTCAACTATCAATAAAGCAATTGAACTTTGTTTCTTGCTGAACGAAGACACTAACCTGGAGCCCATATAGAATGCACCACCACTAGTTCTTTTTCTATCATTAACACTTCCTGCCCAATCTACATCTGTGTATGCATGAAGAGTAAGAACTGTATCTCTAGGATACCATAAACCAAAGTCTTGAGTTTCTAGAAGATATTTGAAAATTATTTTGACTGCCTGAAGGTGTCATTCCTTTGGATTTGCTTGGAATCTTCCAACTATTCCTACTGCATGCATGATGTTAGGTCAGGTAAGTGTTAGATAAAGCAAACTGCCATCATGGATCTGTAAGTTGGTTGATGTATAGCTACTGATTCATCATTTGAGTTGAGACTACATCTTGTTACCATTGCGGTACATACAGGTTTTGAATATTCCATTATGTACCTTTTCAGGATCTGTTTGAGATATTTGGTTTGTGACAGAAAAATACCATCTTTAGTTTGTTGAACTTGTAGACCAAGAAAATAGGTAAGTTCACCAAGCAAGGACATTTCAAAATCTTGCTGTATTACTGAAGCAAAATTCTGACTCATGGATTCTTCATTGCTACCAAAAATTATATCATCAACATAAACAATAATAATTAGCAATTTATCAGTTTCAATCTTTGTATATTTATTGCTATCCACAAAACCTTTTATAAAACCTTGTTGGTGTAGATATTTGTCAAGGTGGTAATACCAGGCCCTTGGAGCCTGTTTCATACCATAGAGAGCCTTTTTGAGTCTGCATACAAGTTTGGCATCATTTCCAGGAATGAATCCTTCTAGCTGTTCAATATACACTTCTTCTTCTAAATCTCCATTAAGGAAGGCTTATTTTACATCCATTTGGTATACTTTGAATTTCTGAAAGCTAGAAAGAGAAAGAAACATCCTCATGGCTTCAAGTTTGGCAACAGGTGCAAAAGTTTCTTCAAAATCTATAACTTCTTGTTGAGCATGCCCTTTACAAACAAGTCTGGCCTTGTTTCTAATGACTTCTCCATTTTCATTCAGCTTGTTTTTGAATATCCATTTAGTTCCTATAATATTTTTATCATGAGGTCTAGGAACTAATTCCCAAGTATCATTCTTTTCAATTTGCTCAAGTTCTTCATCCATGGCCTTGACCCAACATTCATCTTTGCATACTTCATTTACATTTTGAGGTTCGGTGGAGGATAGTAATGCTAGATAGATTGATGTCCTTATAATAGTTCTTCTTGTATGTACACCTACCTCTTTTTCCCCTAAAATTTGAGTTTCTAGATGATTTTTATGAACATACCTGGACGGAGTCTTTTCTTCTACCATTATCTCTTCTTCTGGTGCTTCATTGGTTTCTTCTTCAATATCATTTTGATTTGATGTGGGAAAATAATCCCCATCTTCTTCATTGTCATAACCTTCTGTTGATTTTATCTGTTTTGGATTTCTGCATGCTTCATCAACTACAACATCAATGCTTTCAACAATTTTCCTGAGTCTTTTATTATAACATTTATATCCTGTACTTCTGGAAGAATAACCAAGAAGAATACCTTCATCTACTCTAGGTTCAAACTTACCAAGTTTTTAATCAGTCCTTTTGATAAAACATTTGTTTCTGAAAACTTTAAAGTATTTTACAGTAGGAATCTTGCCATACCAAAGTTCATGTGGATTTGAGTGCTATTTACCCAAACAATTGCTTTGTTGAGAATAGTTACGGCAACGAATGTAGCTTCACCCCAGAAGGTTGCAGGAGTTCCAGATTCATCTAGCATAGCTCAAGCCATTTGTTGAACTGTTATGTTCATTCTTTCTACTACCCCTTTTTGCTATGGAGCCCTTGCGGTGGAGAATTGCCTTTTTATTCCATGTTGTTCACAAAAGTCAAAGAATTCATCCGATGTAAATTCCCCTCCTTGATCAGATCTGAGCCATTTGATTTTTCGATCTGATTCATTTTCAACCAAAGCTTTGAAGGCTTGGAACTTTTCAAATGCTTCATCTTTATGCTTTAGAAGACCTATCCAACACATTCTAGAAAAATCATCAATGAACAAAATAAAGTATTCTTCTCCACAAGGTGATTTTTTCTTGATGGTCCACATAAATCAGTATGGACAAGTTCAAGAGGCTTACTAGCTGACCCTTCTTTTTCCATGAAGTGGAATTTGTTTTGCTTAATTATTTGAGATGGTTTGCATATTGTATATTCTGGGATGTTGATATCTAGAAGATCATGAACAACCTTGAGTCTGCATGCTTTTCTTATTTGAGAAAAGCTTAGAAGTCCCAATCTTTTATGCCACAACCAGTTTTCATCATTTTTGCTTAGATAACACTGTCGTTGTCCTCCCTTGAGCATGTATAAGTTGTTTGGAGTTCTTGTACCTTTTATCACGGTCTCTCCTGTATCAAGCTCATGAACAACACATCTGTTTGATTGAAACACAACTTCATTTCCTTTATCACACATTTGACTAACACTCAACAGGTTATGCTTTAAATCGTCTACATACACAACATTTCCAGCTTTAACCTTTTCTTTCAAGAAAACAGAGCCTTTACCTTTTATGATAGCAGTGTCATTTCCAAATGAGACATTCTTTTCCTTTTTTAAGGCATTATATGAGTGAAGTTTTTCTTTGTCACCTGTCATGTGTTTTGAACATCCACTGTTAATGTATCACTGATTTTCTTGTCCTTCTGCATACAAGGCTATACCACATACTTCTGTTTGAGATTCTTTCCTTCTCCATACCTTGGTATTTAATGGCGTTTGCTCCTTTTGAGATGTTTTTGTCGAAATTTTCTCCTGCATTAAGATTCTTCATGACCAAAGTTGTTATAGATTGAGCATTCTATTTAATTTTCAAGAGGGGAAGAGATATTATAGGAATTTCTCTTGATCCCTGTTACATTCCATTGATTTCGTGCTTCTCTAGTCATGATGGTTTTGTAAGCAACACATTGAGCAGCTTTGTGCCCAAAATTATGACATGAAAGACATTGCCCATAAAAGAAGTTCGTATGACTATCGAATCTATTAACCTAGTGATTGAAGTTTCTATTGATATTCATCTTTGGAGTAAAGTGAGTATGATTTGTTTGAGGTTGGTTGTGGCTTCTATTCATACTTGGAGTAAATTGAGTATGATTTACATCGTGTTCTACTTTATGCCTTTGCTGATGATTGTCATACTATTCATTGGTCTTTGCTGCATTAAGATAGATTTTGGTGGAGGTTGTCAACTTTTGTGATTGAGATGCTTATTCAGTATATCCAAGACTTGTCTTTATCAGAGGAGAAAGCTGAACTTTGATAATTTCATTTAAAGTTTCTGATCCTTTAGCAAATCTAAGATTGAGAAATTTTGTTTTCTCAAGTTCCTTTCTTAGGCCCACAATTTCACATTCTAGTTTTTCATTATGTTTTTCCTTTTCAGCAAGTTGGTATGTCAAGGTATCTATAATCATATTCTTTTCTTCCAAATAGATTTTGATTTTAGACATTTCTTCATGAAGGTCTTCCTCTTCTAAAGCATCCCAAAAATTATCATCTTCATAAGCCATGAGAAGTCTATAATCATCACTATTATATAAACCATCACTATCCTCTTCTAAACTATCCCAAAAATCATTGCTATCATAAGCCATGAGAAGTCTGTAATCTTGTCCAATTTCATATTCATCACTATTAGATAAACCATCACTATCTTCATAAGTATAATAACTCCTTTTATTCACAACTTGTTTTCTATTCCCTGTTGCATATTCCTTTCCTTTTTCATATTTATCTTTATGAGGACATCTGGTAGCATAATGACCGACTCTGCCACAAGCAAAGCATTTGAAGGGTAGCTTACCTTTAAACCTTCTAGAATCCCATTGAAGTTTCTTGACAATGTTTACCTCATCTTCTTCTTCTGAAATATGTCCTGATTCATTGTGTTATTCCTTTCCTTTTGCTGAAGCTTTAAATGCGACTTCTCTCATATCTGATGGTCCTCCTTTTCTCATCTCGAAGGCAGTTAAGATTTCGTGAAGTTGTGTCATAGTGATATTCTGCAGATCCTATTTTTCTTCTATTGCAGACACTTTGGATTCAAATTTAGTAGACAAGGATCTCAAAACTTTCTCAACTAAGGTAACTTCCTTTATTTCTTCACCCAGATACTTCATACGATTAACAACCTCATCTATACGTAAGAAGTAACTAGATATACTTTCATCACTATGCATCCTAAGAGTTTCATACTGAATTCTGAGAGTTTGAAACTTAGCACGTTTTACCTGAGAGTCTCCTTCATAGCTTAGAATGATTTTGTCCCATATTTCTTTGGTTGATTTGAGCTGCATGACTTTGAAAAATTCTAATTGTGACAGACTTCCTAATAAAGTATTGACAACTTTGGCATTAGTTTCATATTGCTTTTTACCTTCCGCATCTGTAGGAATTGCTGTTGAAAACGTATATCCTCCTTCCACAATTTCCCAGACATATGTTCCAAGTGATTGTAGATAGGTTGTGGTTCTTATTTTCCAATAAACAAAGTTGCTCCCATCGAAGATTGGTGATCTAATGGATCCCATGCTTTCTTGATTATTCATGTTGATGGATCTCCCTTCAAGCAATCAAGCTTCTTCTGAAGGACCTGCTCTAATACCAATTGTTGGAAATAATACTGAGAGGAGGGTGAATCAGTATTATCAGATCAATAACTTTATTTCCCAAACAGATTTATATACGCTACTTCAGTGAAGTGAACTAGAATGTATACACGTCTGTGTGTAAAGAAACTAGTGTATATGCAGAGAACTTGTGATTTAGACAATTTATCATGTGTTAAGCTTAAACCATTATATCAGATATTTATTAGACAGTGCAGTAAAAGTAGAATAAAGCATCACACATAAGAAACACACATGAACACCAATATTTAAGGTGGAAACCCAATGTGGGTAAAAACCACATGTTGTTGTCATCTCTGTCTTCTTTTAATAATAAGAAAATATGTTTACAATCTTGTACTAGTGCAACCTCATGCCAGTACGTAGGCTTCTACCTGCAGAAGGTTACAACCTTCTCTCGTTCTCCAGCTTCTACTGGAAGGGAGCTACAACCCCCTAGCTCTTGTACTCGCCAATATGTTTACTTGTACGTAGGTGCCACCCTACAGAAAACTCCACTCTTCCACCAGGGACCACGTTTCATGAATTTTCAAACTAGATACTCCTGGATCACAACACCACAAACTGAAGGCCGCGTTTAATCAAATTTTCACACTGGACACATCAAAGCTTTTAAACTTAAACTGCGTCAACCAATATTTAGTTGATCTGAACAATCAGATCCCTGACACCAGAACACTGTGCTGAACCCAGAACCCAGCATCATCATTCAGAACTAGCTGCAACCTCAAAAATCATGCATTAGAGTGTATACGCTACTTCACTGAACCCAAGCTGCATGTATACGCTACTTCTGTGAATTAAACATGCGTATACCTTCAAAACTACTACAAACATAAACTTTTGAATCAAGTCTGTACCAACCATCAATATACTAAATATCTACAGAGCTTTACACAGGTAGGGACAAAGATCACTTCTTCTCACTTATACAAACAATCAATCAAATGCCAGCCTCCTTATGCATTCAGTTTTACATTCAGATCTAAGAAGACTTCATTGACAGACAACAGTAAAACTACAGAATTTGACTAGATAGATCAGTCAAATCTGAAAAGAAGCTTTTCTTTTGTATATGCTACTTGAATGAACCAAACCTGTGTGTACATGCACTTTGGCAGAGATGAACCTACGTACAGATCTACAAATATTGACTCAGAACTTTGCTGCAATTACAGACTTTAGACAAACCCAGATCATGATAGGTAACGAATAAAACAGGCACAAAGCATCAGATCTAGTGTCACCCAATATCATATCATTCAAGAATAAGTCATTTCAAGTCTCATGATTCCTGATCTAATATTGAACTCAAGCTGCACATGAATATTTCAAATCTATTCCCAAACATAACCCTGCAACATAAAATATACTTCAGATAGAAGTATTTCTTAGAATCTTATTACTTGCACACTTGTCCAAATGATCTTCTCCTCCTTATATACTCTTAGTCCTTCCTCAATAACTTGGACCAAATACCTAGGGTCAATACCTTGGACCAAATACCTCGGACCAAATACATTGGATCAAAATACCTTGGACTAAAAAACTTGGTTTTCCAACATGTACACGCTTTTCTTCCTGTGAAAGTGTGTGTATACATTGTACGCTCCTTTTTTTGTTAACCCGTGTGTATATGCTTCTTGGACAAAGTGAACCAACGTATACCTCTCTTCTTCATTCTTTGGAGTCTGATCTATAATCCTTTGTTGTTGACTTGTTGTAGTATAAACTGCCATCTGAGTGATTTTCCATCAAGGAAAACACTTGTATCATAATGCTAACACTTTCAGATGAGCAGACTAAGCAAACAAAAGAAAAAGAAAAATTCGCTGCGGTTAAAGAAACTATAAGTGTTAGACACGCAATAAATAATTTCAATTATGTCTTCATTGCTGAGAAGAAAGACACTAAGGAAACACCACTAGGTGAGTCCCCAAATTAGAAGTAAAACATCCAATATAAGTTGATAAGTCAAGGGCCTGTTCCTAAACAAGAGTTGACGAGGCAAAAGTTGAAGGAATATTTGTTAAGGAAAATCACACCGCCTATCAACCAAGTTTAGAACAAGTCTAGAGACGTTGCCATAGCAAAGAACAATTCTGCCAGAAATAAACCCAAGTCTACCATTTCAAAAGTGGCAAACAAAGTTATTCCTCCAGATACTTCAACAATTCCTACTGTGCTAGACTATAACATAGCAGAAGATATGAAGAAAGATAGTGAAAATATCTCAATCTTTGAGCTTACAAGGATAGCCAGCTAGTGGGAACTACTTGCCTAAGCACTTTCCCAATCCTCATCAAGTGATAATTCTTCTTCTTCCCAAAAGGTCTCTAGTAAGTCTTCTGGTCCCCTGAAATCAATTGTTAATGGTTTAACATTAGAAGCTAATACTCTTTTCCCTCCCTTTATATTGACATTTGAAATTTTCATTTACAATGTTCACAATTGTTTAGTTGATTCTGGTGAATCAATAAATATAATGCTATTATTAGTTGCTAAGAAAATCAATTCCAAATGGGACAAGATTGATGCAAAGATTACTCAGCTAGACAGGTCTCTTGGTCAAGCTATTGGTGAACTCAGAAACATTTTTATTCTCTTATCATCTGATCAACGAGTTCACCAATGTATAAACATAGTCATTGTGGACACCCCGGAAGCCTACGTATATTGGTAAGTAGATACTGGTCAAGCAAACTATAGGGGTATTTTTCTATCGATTGGTCACCTTTATGGCTTCTGTACATGGTTAAGAATAACCAAATCCTGGTGGAATCATAAACTAACAAGAAACATGTTGGGTGTGTGTTATATTCTTTCCACGACTAGCCCCACGCGCGGGAGGGAGACAACATCTCCCAATTCATTGTGTCAGGCGCAATAGGGGGGTCACAAGGGGTTTGAGGAGGACGGTAGCCCCCCTCTATGAGGTCCTGGGCAGCGCCTCGGGGATATTTTTTTGGACCCTATATTAGGTGGGTGAACCTACCTATGGTTTTGTGCATGGTTTTCGCACATGGTTTTGGGCATGATGGTTTTCTGTCCATGGTAATTTTGGAGATACGGTCAAGGGAACTACGATTATGTTCTAATCCAAGGTTAATGGATTGGTTTTTATGGATGCTTCAACATGTATATATATTTATTGTAACATTGAAAGGAAAATAATGAAAAATCAATATAGTAGTCTTGGTTTTGGGATCCAGGGGAAAATATATATGTCTATATGTTTTATGTTTTATGCTCTCGCCATTGTTTATTTTCTGTTTTGAGAATTTGTTTGCAAGTAATTTTTGTATGGGGTTAAAACCTACAAAACACAAGGTTACACCTTTCAAAGGGAAAAATGAGCTTGTTGATTTTGCAGATCTAATTTTCAGGAACTACTTTTTAGAAATAGACCTTGGGTGCTACCTTGCACAACCATCACCCATCCCACCAAATACATAGATGGAACTCCTTCCTTCTCCAGTTGGTGCCAATGAATTATGTAATTTAGTAGGAATAATAATGCATGAAACAACTTAGTAGCTAACATTTTTTTGACTCTTTATTTTGATGGTTCTAAGAAGCAGGATGGTTCCGAAGCTAGTTGTGTCCTCATAGACCCGCATAAAAAGAAGCATATACTTCCATGTTGTCTGGAGTTCAAGTGCACTAATAACATTGCAGAATATGAAGCACTTGTACTTGTATTTAAGAAAGCTATAGACTTGAAGGCAGAGCTCCTAAAGGTAATTGGTGACTTAGAGGTAGTCACTCAATAGGTATTAGATACTATACGTTGTGTTTCACCTCATCACAAAAAATACCAGTAGGAGGTATGGCGTTTAATAAATAAATTTAAAGCTTTAAATATCATTTATATTCCTAGAGTTATAATTGGAACAACAGATGCACTAGCAAATGATGCTACTAGGATGTCACCATTAAAAAATGGTTTTCCTATTGAAATTTTATATAAACTATTTGTACCTGACAATGTCACTAATTTATGCATTTCAATGATAGATAACATATACTACATTTTATGTTGCCATAGAGGAGGATGAGCATGAGCAGGCTCTGCAAGAAGCATCCCAAGCACTGAACAGAAAATCTATGCCAAAATGTGTGGTATCCCTGGAGAAACTATATGAATTGTAGAACTGATTTAGAGGAACTACTAACACAAATACTCAGAGTTTGAAGTTCGCATATAAACGAGTCAACCTTGTAACCCCACAAGATTCAAAGTATGTGAACCTTGGTACCTGTTGTTCCCTGCAGGAACGACAAGCATTTATTCGCTTATTGAAGTAGTATCGTGATGTGTTCACTTGGACATACAACGATATAAAGACTTATTACACTTGTATCATCCAACACGTAATTCCTATAAAAGAAGGGGTGACACTATTCCAACAAAAACTATGAAAAGTCCATCCAACACTGAAACCCCTCATTCAGAAGGAATTGAGAAAGTTGTTGGATGCCCGAATCATTTTCAAAGTTAGACATTCCATGTGGGTATCCAACTTGGTCCCAGTAAGAGAGAAGTATAGTGAAAGATGTTTATGTGTAGATTTTTAGAATCATAACTAGGATTCTGGAAAAGATAACTATCCAGTGCCATCCATGGAGCATATACTCCAGATAGTATATGGGTCTAAAATGTTTTCGCTACTAGATGGATTTTCAGGCTACAACCAAGTGTTAGTAGTAGAACCAGACAGACTGAAAACTACATTCTGGACTAAATGGGGAATGTTCACCTTCAAAAGAATGCCATTTTGATTAGTCAATATCCGTGAAACTTTTTAGAGAGATATGTACATCACCTTTTGTGGCCTTATAGTCCAAAGCATTATTGTTTATATAGCTGATGTTACTTTGTTTTCAAAGAAAATGTCAGATCATGTACGTAATCTAAAATAGATATTTGAGTGGTGTTGTAAGTATGGGGTTTCCATGAATCCCAAGAAGAGCATCTTTGGTGTGTCCAAATGGATTCTACTCGGGTACACATCATAGTGATGAGCGGAATCAAGGTTAATCCTAAGAGGGTCAAGGCTATCACATAGATCTCGTTTCTGGTGAACAAGAAAGTTGTTTCTTGGGAAAAATAAATTTCCTCAAAAAATTCATCTCCGTTTATGCATAGATAGTCAAACCTATACAATAGATGATCAAGAAAGATGCAGTATACAAATGGGACAAGCAGGAGAAAGATGTTTTCTCTCAGGTAAAAGAAGTTATAGCTGATGCACCCGCACTATTTAGTCCATACTACGGAAAATATTTCCTGCTCTATACATTTGCTTCGGATTTGCCGATTGTCATTGTATTATCTCAGAAGGACAATGAAGGAAATGAGTGAGCTATTTATTTTATGAGCGCTAGTCTACAAGGCCCAAAATTAAATTACCCTGCCATTGACAAACAAGCATATGAAATATACAAGGCAGTGAAGTATTTTAGGCCCTATTTACTTAAAGCACATGCAACTGTATTCGTATCTCATCTAGCAGTGAGAAACCTACTTATATAACAAGAGTTGGGTAATCAAGAATATGATATGGAATTCAATCCAGTTCATACTATAAAGGGTCGTGACTTGTGTAGACTAGCAACCAAAGAAAAGGATGCTCTTGAACATGATCTTTCAGGATGAGAGCGAGAAATGGAAATGTAAAATATTGATCATGTTCCTCCACCCATGTCCACATCGCCTTGGTACGTAGATCTACAATTGTTTTTGGAGCATGGCACCTTGCCCTTACAGTTAATGAACAAATAGAAAAGGGAAGTTCATTTAAATGATCTATCATATCAATTAGTCCATGCAGTGCTTTTCAGAAGAACAAAAATGGTATTTTCCTAAGGTGCCTTGAGCCCCAAGATATGAAGAAGGTCATGAAGGACCTACATGATGAATCGGAAAGTGGCCACTATGTGGGCGACACTACAACACACAAAGTTATGAAAGTTGGTTATTATCGCCCCACTGCTCCCAGTAGCAATTGAAGAACCATTCCAATAGTGGGGCCTTGATGTTATCAGAGAAATATTTCCCTGCTCGTCAAAGCAGCACCAGTATATCCTTGTAACAACCCTGGTGAAAAATTCAGGTAATAAAAGTTAATAAAGGAAAAATAAGGCCACGGGTAAGGGACAAGTATTCTAAGTTGAATGTTGGGCAAGACATCCTAGGGGGTGTTCATTTAGTTAGTTATGGCTCAGGAAATTGGCAAAGGAAATGGCTAAGGCTTTGGAAATCCAAAATGGCATTTTTGGCACATTTGCTTATGAAAATAATGGAAATTAGGAGAAAAGGAAGGTGAAAGGTCGCAGGTTGCATGTGAGGAGGAAATTAAAGGAAAATGAAGAAAATATAGGTCCATTGATAAAAAGGTTTTTGAAGATCAGTTGGAAAGTTTTGTTTTGTTTTTTGTTTTTTTGTTTTTGTTTTTGTTTTGTTTTTTTGTTTTGTTTTTTTGTTTTTGTTTTTGTTTTGTTTTTTTGTTTTGTTTTGTTTTTGTTTTTTTGTTTTGTTTTGTTTTTGTTTTTTTGTTTTGTTTTTGTTTTTTGTTTGTTTTGTTTAATTTTGTTTTTGTTTTTGTTTTTGTTTTTGTTTGTTTGTTTTGTTTTGTTTTGTTTTGTTTGTTTGTTTTGTTTGTTTTTTGTTTTTTTTGTTTTTTGCTTTGTTTGTTTTTTTTTTAGTGTTAAGCTCTTAGTCAGTATAAGTTCTTGGCTCAAGATTTTTCTATGGTTATGCATGGGATTAAGAAAGGCAAAGAAGGCAAGACGAAGCAAAATATCAAGTAAGGAAGAGAAGGATCAAGAAGCTACATCAGGGTGCTTTGCAAGTATCAATTTGCATGTGTATTTTCCTTGCTAGATTTGGCATGCATGGTATGGCATGTGGTTCTTTTTCTATTATGGCATGAGTTTTTCCAGGTGTAACAATGTTTTAGCTAGCCTTTCCATTTCTGGATAGCCATGGTGTGATGGGGTTCTCATGTTTTGGTTGAGCTAGATTGCCAGATGGATTTGAAGCTAAGTGGGGTCATCTTCGAATGATAGAGCACATGGCCTAGTGGTCCCTGAACCAGACTATGGATCATGGTAAAGCTACTGGCCTAGTGACGCCTAAGGTAGACTGTCGGTTGTGGTAAAACCAATATTGTGTTGTCTCGGTGGGCTTAGAAATCCTTGTTGGTGAATGTCAAGATATACGGTAAAGTCAAGAGGTGGTTTTCTCTCTGTTGGGCCTAGTAATCTCGAGTTTGGGATATGCGGTAAAGCCTAAAGAGTGGGTCTTGGTTTAGGGCTAGTGATCCAGGTTGGGATTGTGGTAATACCTGAGAGATTAGGTCACGGGAAATTCCTCATGGTGTAGGTGGAGAAATTTGGTGGCATCCATGCTTGTTTGGCCTAGTGATCGTGGGGAGATCATGGTAAAGCCTGTTATGATGTGTTCATTGTGTTTGCCTAGTGATTCGGGATGGATTACGGTAAATCCTACTTTTTATTGATGAGGGTGAGGTGGTTTAGCGTCGGTATGCCCTGGTTGGTTCTTTGGTTTGAGTCCCACATTCATGCTTCGAATATGGCATGGGGTGAATGGATGAAAAGAGATTTGGCTCAACCATTCTACGGTCGGGTGGAACGTGGAAGTCCCATCCTAGTTTTGGATTTTGCATCATTAATGAAAGATTATTTCTCCTTGTATTTCTATGAGTATTAAGATGGATTATATGTGGTGTATATGGCCGTGATTTCATTGATATTTCTGTTCCTATTGAGCTGATTATGTATATGTTTTAGACAACAACTATGTATGGCTCTCATCATGTTTCTACTTGTAAGTGAATGGATACTGTATCTATGGCCTAATAGATGATAATGAAATAAATTACATGAGGGAATAATGGTTCATAACTATTCTAAGATAAGTATGAGATCCCTACACTTAATTCTGTTGTTTACACCCGTAGGTTACATGTTGATGATATCTCTTACGAAATGCCTGGCATGGATAGTAGGGGTCTGATTAAGGTCTTGTTCAAATTATTGCTTTTGCATCATTGTTCCCTGATCTTTTACTATTCCTAAGTTATCATTCCATTCTAGCCAGTGACCTGGGCTTTGGGCCTGAAAGAGTGGCTCAAATCCCGGAGTTGCTGACATAGCACTGACAAATTTAGTCTCTGGTCACTGGCAGGCAAGCTAGTGAGAGTGAATTTGGGTTTCTAGATGCTCTCTTGCCTATAGAATGAGAGTGACTAAGGCCTAAGATGTCCAGAATATCAGTGGCACTGAGGGACATGATGCTTGAGTAGCTGACATGTATCTCGAGGGTTCTGTTGTTGAAGTGGATAGGCTAGTTGATGTGTTCTATCGATTCCACTTCCTTAAGGTCACATAGGAGGTCAATCCAATCATAGTAGCCTCTCATCGCATATTTACCCGGTTGGCATGGTTACTTGGGTAGATGTGGGAGGAGGGTGTTATAATCCTCATAGCTATCAATTAAATCACCACGTGGTTAGAAGAAGTTCCCCTCATACAAGTAAATGACTAGGAAGTCATTCATTTTTCTACAACAAAACATCATAACTAGATTTAGCATTCCAATGTCACTTGCCTTTGATAGTGCAACATACTTTTCATCATTAAGAATTTATGAATTTGCATTAGAAAATGAGATTGTTTTAAAACATGCATCCAATTATTATCACCACGGAAATGGTCTGGCTGAATCAACAAATAAAAAACTTATTCGCATAATTAAAAAGGCAATTTTCTCTGAACATAAGAGCTGACACGCTTCTTTGACTAATGCTCTTTGGTCTGACCATGTAACTCCAAATCCTTCCTTGAAAACCTTGCCATACTTTTTAGTGGACAATACAGAATCCATCTTGCCCCCAAACCTGTATCTCCCTTCCTTGAAGCTCTCCCAATAGTAACAAGGCAAACCTTGCCTACTGGTTCAGAGAAAGCTATATACTTTACTCAAACTCGAGGAAGAGAGGCTCAAAGCCAAAGACTGATTTGTAGTACATCAAATCTATATAAAGCACTGGTTTGACAAAAAATCCGTAGGGAAAAATAACTTTGATGTGGGCGACCTAGTTTTGAAATGGGATATACACCACGAGGACAAAGGTAAACACACTAAGTTCCAGCGACTATGGATTGGACCATTCACAATTGAAAAGATTCTCAGCCACAATGCCTTCAAGATGAAATATTTGGATGGGAGGATTGACCCCCTTCCTGTAAATGACTGAGACCTTAAGCATTATTTTCAGTAGAAGATATCAGTTGCACTTCATGTACATATTATTTTACACTTTATTTTTCTTTTTTTTAGGTCAGTAGTGTGTCCGTTATGTAGTCATGTCGTGTCATGTCATGTTGTCGGTCATTGTACATAAATAATACTTGTGTGTAAGGTGCATGGCCCAAAGACTTTGTAGTGAAATCAAAGAGAAGTCTGACAACTGCAATGCTTGTCTTTCTATTTATTCTCCTTCTTTGTTTGGAAAATGTCATAGGTTTAGGCAAGTCTAGATGGAAAATATGATTCGTTCAATAGGAGAACCCTAAGGGAACCTATTAGATTCACGCTTATGCTAGCACCTAAACTTCTCAACTTGGTATGCGTCTACTTGTATGTTAACTCTTGTCCAATATAATAGAGAAGGGATAAGGGGAGAATCTAAAGCGAGCAAACCTGAATCAGAGGTCTTAAAATACTTCTTTGAAGGGGAAACCTTCTCTACTGTCAATAAGTTGAGATCCCTCTTCCACTCGTTTAAAATAATAAGCGTCTATGAAAAATTCTATTACATAAATAAATAAAGGGCAAAAGAAGAGAAAGGATTCCTGTGCATGGAGGAAAAGCAAGCGACTTCATCGGGGTATTGTCCAAAATCGTTGGTAGTGAAGCAATTCTTGTGCCCCTAAAGTGAATCCGTTGGGGTATTTTCTAGGCCTGCTGGCAGTGGAGCAACACCAAAGATGAGAACTCTATACTCTTAATATTATAAAATCACCTCACACATTACCCTTTCATGAATTTATCTGATTATGATACAATGTATCTTCGCGTGAGTTCAACCAAATAGAGAAAAGCGAGGATGTTATGTATGATACTGGGTTGAAAGGGGGGACTTGGGGAAATCAATACTTCCTGAAGGTCTGACCCTTAACTAAAATCTATTCCCAGATAGAGAAGCTAAATTCCACCTAGTGCGCTGCCAAGTGTTGCTACTGCTACAACACCCTCCAAAATTTCACTACATTTTCATTTTGGAGCCTACCTTATTGTCGTATCAAATGTTGCCTTTGTCATGAAGGGTCATTTTGTGGTTTTTTATGTATCTCAAGCATCATTTAATGTTCTAAAGTGTCTTTGTATTGATTAGAACATCATTATATGCATTTCATAGTCGTAACATCTTTGTTGTTGTAAAACGACACTTTCAGGTTGTAGTCACACACACTTCACTGTTTTTACTTGGGGAATGTGCATAAAGTGGCATTTTGATGTATATGCATTGTTGATAAATCTTGTCTAATTTTTGTCGATGAGTTAGTATGTTTCACACATGGTTTTATGTTTAGAACTCATCTTTCTCAGCTCGTGGCCAATAATCAAAACTTTGACAAAATTTAGTTGCAAAGCGAGTCCACTAAGGCCAAGAGTGCATGAGGGCACTTTGAAGCCTTGATGGGAGACCATTCATTGTTTAGAAGTGTTCCCTATGCCCTCCTAAAGCGTTGGGTGCACTCCAAAAGCACAAATCCCCTTTCTTATTTTGAACTACACCCTCCAAATTGAGTAAGTCTTCCATGGGCGCACTCCTTCAACTTGAAGAAGTGTGCCCTCCTTAAGCATAGTAGCACACCCCAAAGACACAAAGCCCTACCATTTAGCCTTAAATAATTCAACCTTAACCCTTACTGATGCCTGTTGAGGGCAAGGGCACACACCAAAGGAATAAAACCTCAACCTTCATCCTTCAGGAGTGCACCCTGTGCCCTCCCTCTTTCCCTTGAGCGCATAACGCACTTAAGAAGTCTAAAGCCTTCCCCTTCATCCTTCGGACTTGCAACATGCACATTGCCTTGAATTCTTTCTTCCTTAGGGCACATGAGAACATTTCAAAGCCTCAAAGCTCCTCCTCCCATGTCGTTCAACCTTTTAGAGTGTGCCCTGAAGTTTCTCTAACTATTTTAAGTGCATCAAAAGGGAATAAACAAGAAAATATGCATAAAACATGGAAGAGTAGGAGATTCTAAAACTGATAGTTTATCGTCACGAGTGATTGCAGAAATAGGTATTCCAGGGAATTCACGGCAAGCACACATAAGGAAGATCAGACAAAGAGGATGAACAAAGGAAGCACGAAAATCACTAAGAACACACTTGAAAATTGATGATATAAGCACCCTAAAGACTGAATACATTTTGGAGGGTGGAAAAACTATGATCAAAATATGAACAAGGAACAAACACAGTGGGAACTATGTCACCACTGAAGTAGATCTACGTCATCAATCACTGTTAGTCCCAATCATCCAAGATGGTGACATGCCTAGTTTCATCATATGATGATGTGGAAGTCAATATGTAATATTGTAATCATTGTAAAGGACAAATAAGTAGAAGTATAAGAGTCATGGAAGTCCAAAGGATATGTAATACCAAAAGTCATATGTAATTCCAAAAGTCATTTTGGAACTTCAAAGGTTGTAGAATTCCAAAGTTCACTAGAAGTTAGAAAGTCAGGAGCCATGAGGATATGAAAGGTCATTCCTCAAGTTATAAATAGATCCTCATTTCTCATGTAAAGGAATTTTAACCTTGGCTTCTCGCACAAGGCATAAGATAGATAAGTTTTTACTTTTGAGGAGAAAGTAGTGGCTTCAATGCTCCACTACTGGAGCAAGTGATGTTCGTTGTATTCATGCATCTAGGGACTTATACTTAATAGTTGAAGCCTGATGGCTACCAGGATTTCATACATGGATTATGAATTTTTGTAAGACTATTCTCTGAATTCTTATGATTCATGTTTGCTTTCACTATTATTAAGGTAGTTGGACTATTTCAATTATTTTAGTGCTTATTCTATTGAGAATGTGTTGTAATGGTTGTAACGATCTTCACTTGTTTGTGGACTATTTTTCTAGATGTTAGACAGAACATTCATGTTTATGTGTGTCTTTATTAGGGTGGTACGATTATCTCTCTCTTAGAGGCTCACTTTTTGTCCCCTTTATAATAGAAGAACCCTGATGCACCTACAACTGAACATTCACCAAAAACACTTGCTTGCTTTGCAAAGGCACATATGTGATTCTCTCTCTTGCTGACAACTAAAGCTAAGGTAGATGTTTAAGTAGATGATAGCTAGGTCGTATTCCGGATGAGGCTCTTATCCCAAACGGTGTGAGGTCTAATTTGGACCGCATATCGGGGAGACCCCTTTGAATGTTGGCAGGTCCAACATTGTCAGCATGGGCTTACTCTAGTGATGATTTCTTCCTTTACTTGGGTAATAATTGATAAGATAATGGGTTGGTCTCTAGGATCCATACTATTACCTTTAATGAAGAGGTGGCCATTAGTTTATGCAACAACAAGAACAAATAAATCCATCAAGTGATATGGTTGTACAAATCCTGGGGTTGGGCTCCATAATAATATTAAAAGCATGTATGTTGGATAAGACAACAATTTGAGTGCAAAATGTGTACCAGTATGGGCAAGGGATTGGTGTTGAGTAGGACACCTTGGGTGTAACAACCCCCTTTGTTATTAGTAATTACATTGATAGGCATTATTTGTTAACTCCAACAACAATTGGGTGTCTTTATGACCACAAGGTTAGTTCATTGAAATGGTTAAAGTGCATTGTGTACATATTTATCTTGAAGGTGTTTTTTTACGGCAGTTTGAATGCAATATTTCGGTTATCCATACACATAATTCACCACAAAATTTGTCACTATTTCACATTCCTCTTCTTGAGTTGAATTTAGCTCTACATTCTACTTCTTGTTTTCTTTGCAACTAACCAATGACTGTAGAGAACCACTTGAGGCTTAAAATAAATACTCCACAATTTTAAGGTTTTTAGGTGATGATTTATCGACATTTATTGAAATTCTTAATTCACCATAAACTCTATTACCCATGTCTTTTTAGTCTTCCAAATCACCATGGACAACCCTATAAAAAGGTATAAAATATGCAATCAAGGTTACTTTTATACTTTGCTTACTATTTCTCCGTAGGAATACTTGAGATTATTTTTACACCTCCTTCATACTAGATTGTAGAAGCACCTCTTAGCACAATCCTAGAGATTTAAAATATGTACGAGGAATATTTACTTAACAAAATAAACAAGCTAGGACATAACCTATCTGGAGAGATTGGAAATGTAGTGGTGGGAATCCTTCCATAACTACATGGAAATGAGGCTTTATGACCTTGTAATACACCTTCATATTAGAAATTAATTAACAGAGCAATGAAATACACAAAATATTGTGGAAACAAAAATACATAAATGCATAGAACAAGAGAGACACATATATATGTGGTTCACCCAATGTGGGCTAGATCCACAGATAAGTTACCAGTCCTTCCTTTTACATTATCCAACAAAATGGAGAGATAGAACCTACAACAGATCTGTTGTAATTTCCTCTTCGCTCTCACGTAGTCTCCTCTCTATTTCTTGCTCAAAATAATAATAATGCTCATCTATAATACAATTCCCTCATATAAGCCAAGGGGTTTCCTTCTAGGGCAAAACACCCTAAATTAAACATAACTACTATGAGATCATCCGCCTAATGAATGGCCCATATTGACTACTAAATTATAATATTTTACAAGGAAATTTTCATCTATTTTTAGCTTTAGGGGTGCTGCTCTCGAACCCCCAATAGGGGGGATCCAAACATGAAATGGACCCCCTTGGACCCCCCTAGGAAGCAATAGTGGGGTGGAAATCACCCGCGCACCCTATTGTTCGGGATTGGGATCCAAACACAGATGAAATACGACCTATGAATCAGGAAGATAATCGGGCTCCACATTCAACACTTCAGAATCCAAACTAGTTCCATACTTGCACAAGAGGTTTTTGTTATGAAACCAACTCACAAAAAGATAGAAAAGATAGATCAACGCCTTAGAATTTAGCCTCTTCGAGGGAGCAACCTCCTTTACATTACATAAATGAATGATTCTTCGATGATACAAATGAAAATACCTCCTTTCTATATATAGGAGTCTAAGGGGTCATAATATAATTAGAGCTGACATAACAATAATAATGTAAGAGCATAATAATAACAATAGTGGGCTTTTATGGGGCACAATAGTAACAATATGGGCACTCCATGGGTACATCAATATAATAAGGGGGTTGTACTAATAACAATAAGGGGTTACACTAGTAGTATAGGGGCCTAACATGCCCTCTCCTTCAAAAAGTGTTGTCCGCAACGCTTGAGTAGTTCTTGATGCTTCTGTATAAAATTCTTGTCCTCCCATGTGGAATGTTCTGCGGGTAAGTTCTTCCACTTGATGAGGTACTCTAAAATTGATCAATTTCGTTGCTGTCGGGTTCTTGTTTTTGTGACTGCTCTATGTTCCAATATGATTTTTCCTTCCTCTTCAATTTCTGGTAATATTGTTTGAATTGGGATCTTTTGCAACTTTTGAATAAGTGGCCATACTTCTTCATCCTTCTTCCATTCATCCTTTTCTTTGTTTATCCAATCTGGTTGGATAATAGAAATAGCACAAAACAATGCTTCCACATCCTCATCCTT
>APFE031366600.1:0-13093 GCA_000404065.3 Pinus taeda
GTGTACAAAACTTCCTGGGGTATACATCCGGCTGAAACAAAGACCTCTGAACAATCATGCTCTACACACAACAAAAGTCTCATTTCTTTAAATCCAAAGTTAGGATCTTTAATTCCTTCAGCAACTTGAACTTCTTGATTATTGTTATATTGAGCAGTATCCCATGGCTGATCATTTTCTGCTTCTTCTTTGGCCACCTGTTTTCGTTTCTTCAATTCTGCAATCTGAGATTTCATTGTAGAAATTTCTGTTTTGAGATTGTGAATCTCATGACTCACTTCTCCTAGAGTGAGTTGTCTCACTCTGTCAGGTTTTTGTTGATGCCTTTGAAATGATTTTGTATTTCTTTCATATGAAGCATCAATAAATAAAGACTTCTTACCTGAATTCTTTGAAGCGCTGGTTTTTAGTTGATCCATGAATGCTTCAGTCAGGCGATTTTTCATTTCTCCATCCTCCATGGCTCGTATCTGGGATAGAATCTTCAATTCATCTTCTTCAGTAGCGCCCATAAGAACTTTTTCTTTCCGGGGTTTGATTTTCTCCCCTTCTTCACTAGAGTCACTATAAGATTCTGAATCAGAATCATAGTGAACTTGACAGGCACATTCTTCAGATTCAGAACATAAACACTCTGAAGAATCAGAATCTGAATATTGCTATATATGAGCTTGTAGCTCTTATGTAGAAGAAGAACTGAAAGAATCATAAGAAGATTCTTCAATCTGGTGCTGCTGAGCTAGTTCTCTGATCACAACATTGGGGCAACGTTCTGTCTTATGTGTGTGAGAACCACATTTCATGCACTGCATTGGTCCTCTTCCTTCCTACTTGACTTGTTTCCCTTTCTGAACAAAGGCTTCTGATTTCTTGCCTCTGTTTCTTTTTGAAGCTTCACCTTTTGGACATCTGGAAGATGTATGTCCATTCTGTCCACATAGCCAACAAGTAATATTATTCCATTTCTCTTGTTTTGCAGAATGCAGATGAATATTTGAAGGATTGTAATGATGTGTTCTTGGAACATATTCATAATATCCCTTTTTCTTCTGGAGGTTTGACCTCAGGTTTGCTTAGGGTATTTCCTTCTATCCTTTGGATAATTTCTACGATTTTTGTAGAATGTTTATTTGAATTCTCTTTTTGCACTTTTCTTTGCCTTTCTCCTTTTCACCAAAGGATCATCTGCTGTCAGTCCATACTTATTGCAAATGGACTTCTTATCTAGTAATCTGGAAAGTTTTTCTAGAGATTTATTGACTTTTGAGCTGGTACAAAGACTTACCAGTGTCTTTGTAATATGGGCATAAATTTCTCCCCATGTATAAGACTCAAAAGGTAATTGGAAGACTTCTTGTAGTCGGATGTAGTCTACGAACCTGGATGGCAGAGCTGCAAGGTAAACTTGTTTCCACAACAAGTTTTTTGAATCTCTGACTTCATAAATTCTCTGCATCCAATCTCTGTGGAAGTCTTCAAATTGGGACATTTTGTGGCACTTCAGATTCATAAGAATAACTTCATTTTTATCTGCAATTTCTGTTTCGCTACCACACCAATGTTCTAGGATCATTGATGTTAATGCTCCTATCATATTGCTGGTAGTAGTGCCATCAGGATTGTGTATGACATCTCCATTTTCATCTTTAAGAACTTCTTCTTCCATTTTTGCAATGAGCTTTGAAGATGACTCTGTCTCCCACCACCTGAGGAGTGTTCCTGTAAAACACTGAATGACGGTCCTGCAAGCATCAATCTCACTTTTCCCTCTCAGATACATAAGCTTATACTCTGTATACATCATATCAATCATTTGTCTGATTTGACCAACACTCATGTTGTCAATGTTTCACTCTCTGTGGGACTCCGGGAAAAAGGTACGGGCTTCAAGAAGTTTACCTTTACCTTCAATATCAGGTGCTGGATACTTATTGAACCTATGCTCAAGAGGTTCATAAATGGGAAAGATCTGTGTATCAAGATCTTTCTGTTCTTTTTCTTTTTCTTCTTCATGCTTAAATAAGGATGCAATGGTTACTTTTTCTGTAGCCTCAGATTCTGAAGATGTGGGTACTTCCTTAGGAAACAATGCTAGAAACCTGTTGACAGGCTTGACACGATCCTGAATCTTTATACTTCTTTTGACAAGAAAGGAGTTTGGAACTGGTCTTTCTGTTTTTTAAATGTTCATTTTTTCAACTTTGCTTGTTAGACCAGAAATAAGACTTTTAGTTGCATCAAAATGATCAGCTAATTTTTCTTCTACTCCTTCAATTTTTGATAAAGATTCTTTAGCATATGATCGAATAACTGAAGAATCATACTGTACATTATTCAAACATCTATTTACATCATTAATTGACACTTGAACAATATCAATTTGTTCTTTGACCTCTGCTGATTTGGCTGCATTGATTCTAAGCCTTTAATTCCATTGTTTGTCCAATTCAACTGTTCACTGGCCTTCTGTATTATTCCATCAATGCTTAAGGCATTGTCATCTTTCTACACAAGTGTGATGGCTTTAGCTGCATTTTGGTTTTCTCCAATAACAATTCCTTTGAAGGGAGAAAATGTTGCAGGAATTTCAACTTTACTTCCATCTAATGCAGTCCAAGCATGTTTATTTGCTGAAGTGTTTGATGAAGAACCAGTAAAAACATTTAATGGAGAAATATTATCTTTCCAAGAATAAAAAGATATCCATGTATTATTTACTTCCATAGAATGTTTCCAATCTTCAACCAATTCTTTTTTCTTTTTGGGAGTATAATTTCTATCAAATTCTTCTGCCTGGGGATTGGTGAACAAATCCCAATTAAGCACTGCTTTCATCCATTTTGCACTAATTTCAGACTTCAGACATCCATCCATGAGAGAAAAGAATTTGTGCATCTCCATTACATAAGGTTTTTTGCAGTCATCAGGGACTGGGTGAAATCTACATTATGGTATGAGGCCATTTGCTTGCTCAAGGAACCCTAAACCATATTTAGGCTTAGCAGGTCGCATAAGACACATCATCTCAGTTAGCAACGTTATTGCACCACATATTATAATATCAATGATACATATAGTACCAATGTATGTTTTTGGTGTTATTGTCACATGGTAGTAGAAGGTACATATTTTTGCCATCCTTACCTATACAATTGATATTATTATTTTTACCATATTTTACTGGGTTAATAATAATTACAATCTTGCATATTTTCTCATAAAAGAGATATACAAGGGAGAAATTTAAATGTTCTATTCGACAATTCGACAATTTGCTATCAAAATGTTTGCTTTTGTTTTTTTGTTTTGTTTTTGTTTTTGTTTTGTTTATTTGTTTGTTTGTTTATTTTGTTTGTTTTTTTTTTTAAGAGGGGAAATCCCCTTTGAAGAAGTTGTATATATTACATCATGGTACAATTTATTTACAACGGGGTATTCGAACATATGTTGCATCAACAACAACCCAACAAGTACAATAGCTGCACAACAACGCCAACATGTATCGCGGGTGGAACTCGGGTGGGGAGGCTAATAACCGACCGTCCCATCCACGCGGGATAACCACTGCATACTTGGTTATGGGATTGTTAATAAAATGAGATTTTTTTAAAGTATAAATCAATTCAATTTTTTTTAATCACAACCACTAACTAATAATTTTAATATTTTTTAAACGCAATTTTTGATAAAGTTCATAAAAAATTTCCTAAAACTTAAAAAGTATAGGTTGAAAGTTAAAATTAAAGTCATAATTTTATTTGGAAAGTGAATTTTGTGTTAAAATTTAGTGAGAATTTTTTTCTAGAAATTTAAATTTGGGAGTGTTCAAATAGTTGGAAATGGATTTAACATTATCAAGAAACTTTAGATCACTTTAAAAGATTTCCACAGTTTTTTTCAAAATTATGCTTAAATTTTTATTATTTTCTAAGATAAAAAACAAGGCATTAATAAAAACATGTACTTAAAAACATTAAAACACTTGATGCATAGTCTAATTTATAATAAAATAAGTACTTAAAAACATTGGAACACTTACGATATAGTCTAATTTATAACAAAATCCGTTAATACAATTTCAAGTAAGATATAGTCTAATTTATAACAAAATCAGTTAATACAATTTCAAGTAAGATATAATCTAATTTATAACAAAATCGGTTAATACAATTTTAAGTAAAATTGTGAATTTTTGTTATTTAAAATACATTTTTGAATATATAAATAGAATAATACCTTGAACCTCTAAAAAAAACTCAAATTTTTATAAATTAAATAACTTAAATCTGAGTTTCTAAAAATCTATATAAAATCTATATAAAAATTTAATTAAAATTAACTTTGAAAAAACACTTTGCCCATTTTCTAAATTAAACCCAGCCTAAACCCTTGGTGAGAACCCAATTTGAAAAGATCAAAAGTGAGAAACCAATTTGAAAAAATCAAATACCTTTAAAGAAAAGATTACACCGGGGAATAAACCAAAAATATTTACTTATCGCCTAAATTTTTTAACCCAAACTGTTTAAATGGCTGCGCTACCACTGGAATCCCAGCCATGTTGTTCCAGACACACTGCGACTGATGTGATTATAAAGTGTAATGTTAACCAAAAAAATGTGACTATAAAGTATAATGTTAACAAAAGAATATTTACATACCGCATAAAAATTTGGAGCCAAAGATTTTAAATGGCTCTCCTGGTAACCACTCCAGATACACTGCGACTTTGGTGCATGGTTAAAATATATCAATTTTTGTGAGTAATTATTGTCATTGGCTTAGCAGGTCGGCAGGTATGCAAAGGGTTTAGGGGATTCGAGGATTTTTGCGGATGAGTGTTCTATGCATTCCATGACGTTTGAGTATGCACCAAAGTCAGAATCACATGGCATGGCAGACCAACTGTCAAGGTGTTAATTGCCCCTTCAGCAATTGAAGCCCTGCCAAATTTTGCGGAATTGGAGTTGAAGTTGGACGAAGAGGACGAGCCTGAGCCTACCTGAGCATGGCGGACAAAGGCAAGAAGGGGAGTGTGGACGACGACCATCTAGACAAAGACCTCATTCTCGCCATCGAAAAGCTACAGGAAATTCAGGACGAGCTTGAGAAAGTAAGATCGATGTGAAGGACATCAGGGGTTTCTGTTCTGAAAACTTTGATATGATATGATAATCTCTTTATTTAGCAGGGGCTATGAGATATACTCATGGTTATTGTTAAATCAGGTTAACGAGGAAGCAAGCGACAGAGTGTTGGAGGTGGAACAGAAGTACAATGAGATACGACGTCCGATTTATGAAAAGAGAAATTCTACCACTCAAGCAATACCTGATTTTTGGCTCACTGCGGTATGTAATTTATGCATTTTTTACCAGGGGTGATCTCTCTGCCCTGTCAATTAAGGGTCCTGGTTTCAAATCCATATATAACTGCGACCCTAATCTCAATTTACATAGGGACTTTAGAAATGGCTATATTTAAAACTTGGGCAATTAAAGTTGATCTTGGGATGATATGGGCGTTGATAAGTCTGACATTGGTGCCTTGATTTATTACAGTTTTTAAGTCATCGGACATTGTTTGATTTCCTCACTGAAGAAGATCAGAAGGTGCGTATTTCTTTGTGTTCCGCGTTTTCGTTCTTTGTCGCTCTCTCACACACAACACACACAAGCGAACACATTTTTTGAAACATGGGCATACTGTCATATTTTTCATGAAAAGTGCTTCTGAGTGTTTCCATGCTCTGCAGTCAGGCACTTGTGAATCAGATGGCCTTTGCAGAGAAAAATACACTTAAAAATTCAAAGAAGCAGGTCAAGTAGTTGTTTTCTTGCAGTGGGGCTTCGTAGTGTTGTAAGGCCCAATAACTCTATTTGTTTTTTGTTTTGTTTTGTTTTTTTTTTCCTTTCCGCGAAAGTAACTTCTGAAAGAAGAAATCTTCTTGGTAATCCCAAAGAAGGCAGCTTTCTTAGTTTGCTGTACTGATCGAAAAAATCCCCCGAGAACTAGGTTCCTTACTCCTTTGGGATATTACCTGTATCTTCACAGGATTTTCGTGTTGCTTATTTTGTGTCCTAGCATCCTATTGCTGATTTATGTCATTCTTCTGGACTGTACTGCGAACTGGACTGCTGCATGCACTATTGCGTTGTCTTTAGAGAATGATTGGGTTGCTTCTATCAAGCCCATTTCGCGTGATGTCCATAGAAAAAAGGATAAAATCAGATAAAAAGGATAAGGTATCTACTTTTCGTCTTGATTTGCATGTTGATAAACTTGATCAATGTTTAAACGAATGTCCTTTTTTTTAGACAAAGATCGGGTGCTATGTATTAATCTGAAAAAAGAAGGCAGATTGCCATACATGAGATGCTTCAAGAGCATTTTGAAGCCAAGGAATCACAAAAAGGTATCTTTCCTTGGTTCTGACTTTGGTTTGACTGTCCCTAGTACTGCTTATACTACTATAGATTTTTACATACTGCCGGCCCCAAAATTTACATTTGCAAAACATGACTAATCAATCTCAATATGGCTCATCTACCTTGCAGTTGATCCCTCTGGATCCTGGTCAGCTTCGATTGGCTTTGCGCTGGAGGGGGATGTAGTCTTTCTTTTCCATCATATGCTTAAGGATTTCGATCCTTTCTTCTGCATGGCTGCATCTATTGTTTAAACTACTGAACTGCTCATGAAGGGAGTGTACCCTATGCAAAAAGAGATTCATCTCCGCTCTATATTTTTCATGGAGGATTTTGAATTGTTCTTCGAGCCTGGTCTCCAAAATGCGCACTTGGTCCTCCAACGCTCTCTGTTGAGCTCGAACTTCTTCAAACTCGGCTTGCAGATCCCTGCAATGGAAACATTGTTCAGGACGCTCCATTGATCCCTTTAACTGATTGTTGGCACTGATCCTTTGTTTGTCTCCTTGCTTCTGAAGATTTATCTTGCTGCTATTAAGAGCAGCAATGCTCTCGGGGATGCTAAGAACGCTTGGGGATATATACTCGGGCTGACAGAAGCTATCACAGATAGCTTGGTGAAACTCGGCTGCGATTCCGCTCTTTGGCTTACAAAGATAAGCTTCAACTGTGGGGTGTTGAGTCTGCATAACAGGGATATATAAAGAATTTCTCTGAATGCGATGATGGTAGGGGGAGCTGCACATCCCGATGCTCCTCTGTTTCTTCCAACGCATATCTTGACCAAAATCTAGTTTTTGATGGCGAGGACGATTTCCTTCTTTGTGAATCCTGGTTCCCATGCTCTGAACTGATTGCCTGATCGGGCTTCTGATGCATTTCCTCTCAACCTTATCTGTTCTGTCCTCTGCTCTGCTAATTTGCCTGCAGTGGCAGATTCTATTGGTTACGGTGCCCCATGTGCTGACTATATGCGCGGTTCTCATGGTAGTGGTTGGGTGGACAAGATATCGTTGCAGCTGAGTTGGCCTTTGGGGCGTTCACAGGCCTTGCTGGCATATTTGTCAGCATCTTTATTGAGACCCCGTAGGATATGATAGTAGCGGGCCTCCTCCAACATGCCGTGTAATATTTGATTCCTGTTGTTGATTTGTTGCAGCAGTGTATTTGGCGAACTCTGTCTTTGCACCATGAGCCGAATTATGATCGCAGAGTCGCCAAAGACATTCACCTTCGTGATTCCCAGCTTGATCAATTGGGTGAGTCCTTGGAACAAGGCCAATCCCTCAGCCCTGTTATTGGAGAGTTCACCCAATCCCCATTCGAAATGCAAGATAGGCTCGCCATTTGCATTGCAGATGAGGCCTCCTGCGCCTGCTAGGCCAGGATTAGACTTTGAGGCACCATCGAAGAACAGGTAGTATCTGTTGCAATTGCTCAGCCAGAGAGCAAATTCTTCTTCCTTAAGCCTCAGTTTCCAAACTATAGTTGGCTCCTTCAAATGCGGATTTTCTTTTTCTAGTTCCTGGGCGCTGATAATGCTACCATGTCCATAATTAATCAAGTTTCTTTCTTCTGTACTGTAATTGCTGAGCTTGATTTTGCTGTGAGTGCGAGTTGTAACAGCTTCCACCGCTAAGCTCTTGGCTTTATGACACATGATTCTAATGTTGTATCCTTTATCTTGAAAAACCTTCTTATTTCTGGCTAACCAGATGCTCCAAAGAAGAGTTAAAGGTATTGTGTTCCATATCCGCTGTGTTAATTTACTCTTCTTGCTTTTCCATGGGCAAAGTTTCTTCCAATTGTAGACTGTTTCTGCTATGGATGGCTTTGGATCCCAATCGACTTCCCCAACTGAAGCCATATCTTTCCAACATTTTACGGCTACTTGGCAATCTATGAACAAATGTTGCATTGTTTCTTCTGCTTGGCAACAATTTGGGCACCTGGAAGGGCCCAGAATGCCCCTTTTTTTAAGTTTTCAGCTGTTAAGACCTTACCTTTCAAGAGGAGCCAGCTGAAGAATTTTACTTTAGGAGGGGCTTCCGCCTTCCAGACCAATCTCCAATGACTCCAGATGGCCTGTGGAGAGGCACTTTCACATAGATGGTGATACCCTGCTTTAGCTGTATAAAGGGTTCCCGTAGGATCCCAGCGATAGCTATCTTTTCCCCCTCTTTGAATCGGAGCTTTACTATGCAGATGGCTCTTTAGTGCGAGGAAACTTGTTTCTAATTCCCTTGGATAATCCGGTAGAGTCCAGCCTGTCCATGCTTGAGAGGGATTTCCCCACTGCGCAATTTGAGCTAGGCACCAGATTCCTCTGTTATTTAGCCAGTTTATGGCTGGAATTGCATCTGTGTTGGACCCAATAGGGCGCTGACCTAGAATTCTGTCATTGGAGATACTGATGCTGTTCCCCCCTCCTGGAACTTTTGAGATGTGTTGGATCATAAAGGGAATGATTTTCTTACATAATTTCCAGATGTTGGAGCTGTCTCTGTTGGGGATATTGGTTTCCAGTAGCTGGAGCCTAGTGCTGTTGAGATACTTGGCTTCTAGAACTGATTTCCACCAAGCTGTGTCCCCTGTAATTAGCCTCCAAACAATTTTAGCCCCAAGAGCTAAATTCAATAGTTTTGGAGACCTTATTCCAAGTCCTCCTTTTTCCTGGGGTTGGATGACATTCTTCTAGCTAACCAAGTTGAACTTTTTCTTCTCCGTTTTCCCTCCTTGCCAGAGGAAGTGTCTAAGAGCCTTTTCCAATTTATGATGGAAGGTCATTGGAGCTTGTATCAATGAAAAGCGATAGATGGGAAGAGAGATCAAACCTGATTTTAGAAGAACGAGGCGTCCTGCTGGGTTCAACCACATAGATCCCCATTGCTGGATTTTCCTTTTGATTTTGTCAAGGATTTCGTTCCAAGTTTCGGTCTTCAGAGGTCCCATACTCACCAGCATCCCTAGATAGGTGAAGTGGCTCCAATCTAGCTTATATGAGACCCCTAATATGTTTGCAATGCTGTGAATGGTGTGAGTTGTTGCATTCCATCCATAGATGCAGCTTTTAACTTGATTAACTTTTCCTCCAGAATAGTCCATGAATTGATCCAGGATCTTTTTGAAGCGCCTTGCAATGGTGTTCGAGGCTCCTCCCATCAAGAGGGTGTCATCTGCGAATTGGGAATGGTTGATATTTTTTGTGCCCTGCTCGAATTGGATGCCTGTGATTAGGCCTATTCTTCGATTGTAGTCCAAGGCTTTGCTAAGGGATTCAGCCATAAGAATAAATAAATAAGGGGACAGGGGGCAGCCTTGCCTGAGACCTCGGGAGGATTGAAAGGCTGCACAAGGTCTTCCATTCACCAGAGGGGAAATCCAGGGGTTAGAGATGCATGCTTTGATCATGTTAATGAAGGAGGTATTGAATCCCATTTTGTGCAGTACAGCAAACAGAAAGGAGTGTCTGACCCTATCAAAGGCATTGGCAAGATCTAGTTTTAGGATAAATCTTTTTTCCTTTCGACTAATACTAGAATGGATGGCTTCTTGAACGAGAAGAATGGAGTCAGATATGTGTCTATTGGCTAGAAAACCTCCCTGATTTTCTGAGATTAAGGAGGAGAGAAGAGGCTTGAGTCTTGAAGACAAATTTTTTGTAATTATTTTGTAAGCAGAATTGCATAAGGATATGGGCCGGAATCTAGAGAAGGTAGTGGGCCTGTTCTCTTTTGGGATTAGAGCTAAATAAGTTGAGTTGGTGTAACCCCCTAATTTGCCTTTCCGAAGGACCCAGCGTATCATCTTTAGGAGGTCCTTTTTGATCATCGGCTAGTATTCTCTGTAAAAACTGATTGGGAACCCGTCAAGACCTGGAGCTTTGTCCGGGTGGAGGCTCCAGATGGCCTTTTGGACTTCTTCCTCTTCAACTTCTTGGGTGAGCTTGCTGTTCATTCCTTGAGTGACTTCTTTAGTCATGTGTTGAAGTAAACTTGAGTAATCCTCCTCGCTTTTGTCCTCTGTTAGGAGATTTTTGAAGTGGGAGGTTGCAGCTGCTTTTATGGAGTCCTGGGTCTCGTAGCTATTCCCTTCACTGTCTTTAATTGTGCTAACTGTATTCCTTGCCTTCCTGACTGTAGCTTGTTTATGAAAGTAGGAGGTGTTTTTATCTCCTTCACGCAGCCATATCTGTCTTGATTTTAACCTCCATTTGATCTCCTCATCTCTAGCTGTTTGTCGCAGCTGAGTATACAATCTTATCTCTTCTTGTTTTGCTTGCTGGGTAAGTCCTACCGCTTCAATACTTTGCTGTATTACCTCGAGGTTTTTTTTGATGTCCTTTTTTAATAACTCGGGTTCCTGGTAGTTGGTCTTTGCCCATGACTTAAGGGCTTGCCTTGTTTGCTTCAACTTTGTTTCCCAAATGTATATTGGGGAGCCTTCCACATGCTGTAACCAAGCTTGCTTCACCGTTTCTCGAGCTGCAGAGATTTGGTTCCAAAGGGAGGAATATTTAAAGGGGAGGGGTCCGAGTTGGCTATGACTTTGCAAGGTAAGGGTGATTGGATAATGGTCCGAAGCGGAGATATTGAGGATGTCTGACTGACCGTTGGAGAAGGAGGATAGAAAGGCGATATTAATGAGGAAACGGTCAAGCCTTTCCATAATATTACCGGCTCCTAATCGCCTATTGCTCCAGGTGTACCTTCGGTTCTTGGGATTTATATCGACCAAATCCTTCTCCTGCATGATGTGCTCAAGCCGGTTTCTGAAAGGATCTGCGCTGAAGTTTCCTCCTCTTTTCTCATTGGAGTGCATGACCAAGTTTAAATCCCCTGCTAAAATAAGGTTGTTATCATGGTCTTCTTCTAAGTCTGCCTCCAGAGTGTTCCAGCATACTTCTTTTTTCCTGTAGTGGTTCGGTGAATAGATGTTGTATATTTTAATCTCAGTTCCATTGTCCTTGCTTTCCAATTTTACACTTATCCAGCTCTGTTGAGTTTTGATGAAGTTGCAGCTCCATTTGTTGTTGTCCCACATTGTTAGAATGCCTCCTGAGGCTCCTCTTGCTTCACTGGTGCAGCCATAGTACTGCTTTTGTTGATCAATGAGTCTGCTGATTTCGGACTGATCGAGCTTTGTCTCTTGGATAAGGATAATATCGGGCTTTTCACTTTGGATTAGCTCCTTGAGGGCCGCTTTTTTGGAGGGGTGCCCTAATCCCCTGTTGTTCCAAGACAGCATTTTCATCATGATTTACCGTTGGTGTGAAGAGGTGCTCGCCTCTCTTTGCCTTTGTTGTTATTTTCCTTGTCCGAGATTCCTAGGATGTAGGTTTCTATCGGCGTCTGAGATCCCATTGCTATATCTTTCTGTGCGCTTTCTTCTCTCTGCTGTTTAGCCGACTTCCTACCTGGCCCATGCTTTTTTGGAATATCGCTGGATGCGCCATGGTCCTTTGATGAGCTTCTAGTGATCCTTGTTGATGTGGTATCGGGGGAGGGCTGAGAGGGATGAGGGGATGAGGGATGGAGATGCTGATCAGATGAGGGTGGCTCCTATTCAGGTTCTTCTTCAGAGAGGGTTGCGAAAGGGTTGGAAGAAGGAGGGATGGAGGGATCTGAGGGTCGAGGGGGGGAGGAGGGGAAATGAGGAGGGGGCTGCTGAGAGGACGAGGAGGGGTGTTGACGGGATGAATGAGGATGGGAAGGTTGATGATGGGATGGTCCCGGGGTTTCAGATTCTGTTTGCTTAAGGGATGAAGTCGTTTTTTTCCTTTTTACCGTTTCCCATTGCCCCTCTTGCTCTGTTGATTCTACATTTATAAGTTTGGGGCATCTATTAGCAAAATGTCCGTATTCGTGACATACCTTGCATTTGAAGGGTATCTGTTCGTAGTCCAGCTGTTGAATATGGCACCAGTCGTCCACTTTCAGTTTGATTGCTTCCGGTAGTCTGCGACCCAGATCAACTTCAACACATATTCGCGCACAGGCTTGCATATTGTCCTTGGGTTCACTGCGATCTATATATTTTCCAACCGCGTTTCCTATTGCCTTGACCGAATCGTCGCCCCAGCAGTGGAGAGGAAGATGGGGAAGCCTGACCCAGACAGGAACGACACTCGGAATGTCTAGTTCTAGATCGAAATCCGGGATCCATTTGTTGAGATAGAGACCCCTGGAATCCATGAAGTAAGGCCCGTTTCTGAATATCAGGTCCTTGTCCTCCTTAGTTTCAAAATGAAAGGTGTAGTATCCTCTGCCACAGAACCTTATTGATATTTTCCCTTGAATCTTGTCTGCCCAGTTTCGCTCAACCCACCTTTGCACAGTTTTGGGTGAGGGCCATAGTCCTGTAAATTGGCTGATTAATCCTTTCTCAGCTAGTGAGATAGCTGCCATGCGAGGAATGGTCGGAGGCAAAAGAACTTCCTGTAACACATCTAGTTTTTTAACGAACTTGGTTGCCGTTGGTCTTGGTCTTTGCTGTGGCAGAGATTTAATCAGATTTGAAAAGGCTTGTTGCAGTGCTGGATCCCCCCCTGGCGGATCCGGGGGATCCATGAGTCTGATCGAGAGAGCAGCAGCGGAAGTGGGTTCAGGCCGAGGGCAGGCTCAGGCGCACGCGCGCGCAAAGCAGCAGCAGCCAACACCTAGTTT
>APFE031366608.1:11614-73645 GCA_000404065.3 Pinus taeda
CTCAGTGATGTGGTGGGGGTGTTGGGTAAGAATTTTCCGGTTTTATCTCCGTTCCTACGAGGCATGAAATGGAAAGACTTTTTCTTGCTTTTCTTGTATCTTTTTCTTGTACCTGCAAAATGAGAATAGATTGAACTGCAAATAACTATCTTACTGAAAGGAAAATGCAGAATTGAAATGAAAGCAGGAAAGGACTAATCTATTTTGCATAATTGAAATGCAGAATTGAAATGCTAATTCACGCTTGCAGAATTGAAATTCTAATCTATGCTTGCAAAATTGAAATTGTGGAATTGAAATGCTAATCTATGAAAGCAGGAAATGTCTACTCTACTTTTGCAGAAATGAAATTGCAGAATGGAAATGAAATAAACTACTTAGCAGAAGGTTGTAGTGGAAAAAAGAAGAAAAGCAACAATCACCAATACTCTGACGCTTCCCCGGCAACGACGCCAAAAAGATGTTGGGCTCTAGTATTGCAGCAATAATGCTGCAACTCCTGGGACTCCCTTCTTTACTTTTATCAACCCGGTTGTTCATAACAAACTTGGAAGCGACGGTGTTGTATGCACAAGTACTAGCTCTTGCCGTAGCTGTCACTTAGTCAGCTGGCACAAGTCCGCTAGGGGCTTTAGCCAACTTCTATGAGTTCTCAGAAGAATCTTTTAAGTGATGGATGAAAGCTAACTCAAAGGAAGCTAATCTACTTGCGAAAAGAAACTGAAGGCCGAAAAGAAATGCAAACCCTAGCAAACCCTAATTCTACCAGCTAGTCCTACTGATGCAAAAATAAGAATGCAAACTAATGAATGAGATGCCATTGACTTCAAAAGGGAAAATGCATATGTCTAGACTACCTTTGGCCTAGGAAAGTATCTTTTTGTATTTTCTTGATTAAGTGTCGATTTTCACATGCATATGCTTGAATTGTGCTTCACTGTGCAGGAGTAGATCAAGGAAGAGGAATGCTTGGAAATGGTTGGAGAGGTTCAGAGGGGGTCTAAGGAGTCCCTAACACTCTTCCCCAGAGTTTCACAAGGTTTGGCTATCAGGAAACCTCACTTGTGGGCTTCTACAGGAAGTCTGCAGGGGTTCTACAGGATGTTTTAGAATTTCTACAGGATGTTTGGAAATCGGTTTTTAGGGGATTGATGAGTGAGGGAAGGTGCATGGATGGATTTGGAGGTAGGATAGAGGTCTAAAAATGGCCTAAGGACTGGTGGGTAGATCGGTGAAGAGATGTAGAAGGCTTACTTGGCTTGAAGAAGGCTAAGGCAATGATAGGTAAGGAGGTAGGGCTTCGTGGACAAAAAGGATAGATGGGGAACGAGAAACGTAGCTAACAAACAAAACGGGTGGCTCAGATGATACTTTGGGTAGATGAATGAATGAAGAAGATGCCCTACACGGTGTACCTTGATCCAATCAACAAAGACCTCCAAATGATCAAATCTTAAACTAGTCTAGTCTAACCATCAACAACATAAATGAGCAACAACTTTATTTGGGAAGAAAACCTTGTACATCATCTATGTAAAGAAAAATTTCAGAAGTCCAAACCCATGACTAATCTCTGCTACTAAAACAAGCACACTAAAAGATTGCATAAACAAGCAAACTAGTGTTTTTGTGAGGCAACATTGTTCCTCAATTCCAGCCCCAAATCCAATAAGGATGAGGCGAACCCAGGAGTGTGGTTGTCCCTTTTTCTTGGAGGTTATGCTGTTATTATCCTACCAAAACACCTAAACCAAAGTCATTCATAAACAGTGATCTATTCCAGCAACATAACGAAATCTACTTAATAGAAATATGTTCAAATGCATAAAGGAAAACAACGATACGTAAAGGAAAAGTAACAATACAGAAAGGAGGTCCTAGGCTCTCAGGTTGGGCCCAACCCTGAGAGCTTTGGCTCTTATGAAAAACTTAGATTTGATAGGAAACCAAACTACTTCTCATTATCCAAAAATAATCATAACAGTCATGCCAAAAATGGCTACAAAGGAACAAAATAGAGCTGCAGCACTGAGGTGCAAAGTACACAATATTTTCAAAAGTCTTTTTATGAAGGCTGAGGCCTCAACATTTATAGATCACGAGGGACCTAGCTGGCCACCTCAATTTGTGGAACTCGGCTGTCAAACTGTGAGTTAAACAGTCCCTTTCTAAATGCTGCTTGGTTGCCTTCTAGATTCGTTTTGGTGGTCTTTGGAGCTCGGAGTTGGAGGTGGAGATCCCGAGGAAGGGTCATTGGATGCCATAGGCACCCCCTTTCAAGTCCTCACCTCAGGCTTAGCTGCCTTATAGCTCATGATTGCTTTGAATTTGCTCCAATATATGTCAAAAAACTTGAAATAGACATGTGTTAACCACCTAGGAAAAGTGACTTCCCTTATTTGTACCAAAGACATAAACATACTAAAAATAATGCATAAACTATAGAAAATGATGGATTTGAACAAGGACTGAACAAGGAAAACTAGGCCAAATGAGCCCAAATTGTTACCAATTTTGGGCTTATCACTCTCCATAGCTTGATTGGCCACAACCCTTTTCAAGTGGGCTTGGGTTCCTCTTCACTTTTAGGTCAAGCACTCCATCGATCTAACCCCAGGTGTGCCGCTGTCCAATGGACCAATCTATCGGTGCTCTATTTTGGAGAACGATGAAATCAAGAGGCAGATTCAGGAGCTGCTGCAGAAAGGTCACATCCGTCTGAGTTCATCACCCTTTGGGAGCTCGATTGTGTTGGTACAAAAGAAGGATGGGACTTGGAGAGTCTGTATTGACTATCAGATGCTGAACAAGATCACTGCTCATAATAGGTACCCAATCCCATAGATTGATGACCTCCTAGACCAACTGAAGGGGGAAAATATTTCAGCAAGATCGATTTGAAGTCAGGATATCACCAGATACCAATCGAACCCTCCGATGTGTGGAAGACTACCTTTAAGGCCAAGGAGGGCCTTTTCGAATGGTTGGTTATGCCTTTTAGATTAACGAATGCTCCTGCAACCTTCATGAGGCTAATGTATGACATCTTATGGCCATTCACCAACTCATTTGTAGTGGTATACTTGGATGACATCCTGATCTTCAGCCAGAGTTAGGAAGAGCACCTCGACCACATCCGACAGGTTCTCCAAACACTACGGAAACACAAGTTATGTGCCAATTTGGAGAAATGTATTTTTGGCATGACCCAGGTTTAGTATCTGGGCTACATTATTGATGAACAGGGGGTGCATGTGGATCCAACCAAGATCCAAGTCATTCGGGATTGGCCATCTCCAACCACTCTAACAGAGCTCCGCAGCTTTCTAGGTCTTTCCAACTTCTACCACAGGTTCGTGTTGGAATTTTCTCATATCACATGGCCCTTGAGTCAAGTCACCAATGGAGGAGCAAAAGTGTTGGGCAGCGGATCCCCCGTGTAACGGTTTTGGGGCTTAAAGCCCACAATTTTTTATAATGGTAGTGTAAAGGTTCCACGAAGTGCACAGAGCGCAAATTGTAATAAGTCAAGTCAAAGGGTTGTCCACCTAAAATATTGTAAATTAATATAGAGTGGGTCGGCCTACCCATGGGAATGTATAAATAGAGCAAGGCTCTAAGTGTAGAAGGTAGCTTTAGTCTGATCTTAAGTATTATGGGTTTATGAATGCGAAAGTTGCTTTGAGTGCAAGTTGTGGCTGGTAGTAGTTAGAGTAGGCTCTGTAGCTGTGTGCATAGAGGCTTGGTAGAGTCCGCAGCTGTGTGTGTGGACCCCTACAGCTCAGTGCACAGGGTGGAATTGGATTGTACTGGAACAAAAGATTAACAAAAGATAAGTGTTCTGAATTTTTGTGCCTCTGATCACAGATCTATGCATTCATTCGTATGTTATGGTTTTATGCATGTTTTTAAGGTTTATGTTTGCATGCACTGATTATAAATACTGAATGTTTGATTAAGACCATTGAATTAAGTTAGATCTATAATAATAACGTACTAAGGGTAAGGAATCTAGAAAGTGCCTCCTCACATAACTACATGAAGGCCAGAAAGCTGCGCAGAGCAGCGCAAGCTCGCAGGATCAGTTTGCGACCTTTCCATACCTCATCAAGACATCCCTAGGCTGCGGAAACCTGGTTCCAACACCCTCCCATAGTACCTTGGGTGAGACTTCAGTCTGTGCTCCACGGAATGTTTCCAAAAGGGCTGGTAGTGCGAGATTTGTTTGGCTAAAACATTTCTAAACCTGGGTCAGGCCCCAATAAACCAACAAATGGTTCCATTGTCGAGACCAGGATCTGCCTAAGGGATGTCTAATGTCAAAACACTGGAACCCTACTAAGAAGGAAATTGAACAGTGATTAGATCAGAAGCTTCACGAGTTCATGGTATAGGAAAACAAAACTCCGTAGATATCTGAGAAGAGGTGGCTGGATTGCTACGTATATACGGAAATCCACGAGATCTTCTTTGCGACCTTCTCTTCAGAGCTGTATGATTGGATCACGAGGTTAGTCGACAGCCATGGAAGATACAAGCTCGATCAACCGATAGTGTGGACTTCGGAGCTAGTGCACAGACTAGAGGAATCGGAAGATAAGATCGCACGGACTGTGGACCACTGGCTCAATCGAATAATAGGAGGGTTTATCAGGCCCTAATAAGCCAACAAATGGTTCCATTGTCGAGACCAGGATCTGCCTAAGGGATGTCTAATTTCAAAACACTGGAACCCTACTATGAAGGAAATTGAAGAGTGGTTAGGTCAGAAGCTTCACAAGTTCGTGGTACAGGAAAACAAAACTCCGTAGATATCTGAGAAGAGGTGGCTAGATCGCTACGTATATATGGAAATCCACAAGATCTTCTTTGCGACCTTCTCTTCGGAGCTGTATGATTGGATCGCGAGGTTAGCCAACAGCCACAGAAGATACAAGCTCGATCAACCGATATTGTGGACTCCGAAGCTAGTGTGCAGACTAGAGGCATCGGAAGATAAGATCGCACGAACCATGGACCACTGGCTCAATCGAATAATAGGAGGGTTTATCACTTAGTTTGCGATAGACACAACCGTGAGCTATAGCAAAGCAAAGCAATGTTTTCTCAAGGGACTGCGAGGTAGGTACATCAAATCCCTGAATACCTGGATTAAGATGTTGTTATGTGAAAAGCGGGTTATGCAACTACATTAATGTTTGGAGCAACGCAGAGTAGAAGAATCTACCAAGGTATCGAAGGCTTAGGAAACCGTCCCCTAATTTCACCTTCACGGGAAAGTGAGGAAGAACGCGCTCAGGCTTCTTAGAGGAGTGTGGTTAGTTTGATAAGGTAGCGCATTCCACAGCTGTCACCTCCACTTACGACATCACCCACTTCACCTTTTTCACCTCCATCTTCAACCACCCCACCTCCACCCAACCTGTCGTTCAGTATGGCGAGTGCAATCAAGCTACCCGTATTCAAAGGAGTAGGGAATGAGGATCCAAATCAGTTCTGGTTCGTAGTAAGAGCGGTATGGGAAGCACACGGGGTTATGGATGACAATATCAAGAAGGCCACATTGGTGAGTGCGTTGCAGGATTGCGTGCTGACCTGGTATATCAAGCACTTGAACAATTACCCAAATTCAGGAATAGCTGAAATCTAGACTGCGTTGAACAGAGAGTTTAGTCGGCCGAAGTCAGAGACTCAGTGAATCATTGGGTTTAAAGAGATCATGATGCTTCTAGGTGAAACCCCTGGGATCTGGATAAGAGACTGAAGAGCATGATCCGCGAGGCTAATATGACGCTAACGGATGCACAACACCGTGCGTGTTTTGTGGCGTCTTTAACACCACACCTGAGGACGACGCTATCACAGCAAAAGCTTTCAACCCAGGCAAAAGCATTGGAAATAGTGATGAGGTTACATGAAACTCCGATGTAGGATCCTGGGTTGGGAGTCCAATAAATCCACATGCAACTACAAAACCTATGCTTGGAGATGTAGAGTTTGAACCAAGATAGGGCGCCCCGGCCAGAAGTGCGCGAAGAAGTGTGGTGCATAAAATGTAAAGGCGAGGGCCACGATAAGAATCATTCTTCAGTATTCGCGAACTATTTGGCAGGGGGGGCACCAACGCTGTTAAGACTAGAGGCACAGGCAGGGCCAAGTGCGGTGCTCATGCTCTAGTGTGTGATCTGTCAGGTTGGAGGAAAGCACACAACGGATAACTTTCATCTTTTGCAATTTTTGTAGATCAGTAGGCCATGATGAATGAAACTGTTGAAGTTATGAATTGTTGATGGATTGAACACCTACCTTTAGGACATAGACTGAGGCATAAGGTTAGGATCTAGCCGCAGCAATAACGTGCGGTGGATTCCCTGGACGCAAACGAGGACGAGGAGGAATGGGACCCGGATGAGGGCATGGACAGTTACTCTACTATAATTGTGGAGGACCTGGGCACTACGCACATGACTATACGAATCCAACCAGAACATGTTGCCCATACTATTATCAATTTGATCATGAAGCGATAGATTGTCCCACATTGATCACACAAATGCGTGAGAAAGGGGTACTTCAGTCTACTCTGGCGTAGAACATCCAAATGATGAGGTCTGAACCACGCGAAGAAGACCCCAACATAAACATGGTGCTCAAAAGTGGTGCAACCATAGGGGAAGATAAGGGGAAGCAACCTGAGGAAAATACATGGGTTCGCAAGGTCCCTACAAAGCAACCTGAGTTCAACTTGGAACGTGCAAAGGAGACATTTATGGAAGCTAAGAAGAGCTTCGTGGAGGCCTCTATGTCAGGTAGCAAGGATCAACCCGAGCCGGAAATGGATCCTTCTATGTTAACTACCTTTTTAGAGACATGCATGAAGCTGCTACGTGACAATAAGGTAGTTAAGGGACTACAAGAGCTAATCACTAGGTATGCAGGGTCGGGTGAACCATCCGTGGTCCAAAAACTAGGAAGGCATGTGTTGTGCACCAGGAGGGAAATGCAATTGACGGCGCAGATTGGTGAATATGAGATGGATTAGGTCATCCTAGACTTGGGTTTGGATGCGAATGTGCTATCTAAATAGACATGGGAGCGCATGGGCAAGCCTGCATTACAATGTTCTCCTATTCAATTACGGATGGTGAACCAAAAAAATATATTGCCCATGGGGAGATTGCAAGGAGTAACAGTGGATATCGAAGGCGCGAGCAGACAAACGGATTTTGAGGTAATAGAGATTGTAGATGACAGTAACCCTTACCCCACGTTACTAGGAATAGATTGGGCCATTGATATGAATGGCGTTATCAACTTGAAGAAGTGAAAGATGATTTTCGAGAAAGAGTCCCTACACGTGGTAGTTTCGTTAGATCCAACTGAAGGAGCGCGCTACACTGAACCTGTGCACAAAGAGGACAACAATGATGAACTGGACTGCATTTACCAGATAACGGTGCAAGACTAGGATCGGGTGAATCCGACAGCAGATGGGAGAATTTCATGGGAGTGCAACAATTCCTGCACTTTGGATTCAGATGAAGAAATAAAGCGATGGTAGAACTGATTGCACAAAGTAACAACGTTGAATTGTAATATGATGGTTAGATCACTACGATGCGTGACGACCGAAGTAAGGGAACTACCAACAGATGATGGTGCAACAAACATGGAGGAATCCTTAGACCACTGTGAAAATGCAATACTGAAACAACAGCAGCATGGTGCGCAAAAAGGGGCGTTACGTGTGATAACTGCACAATGGTGGAGTACACATCAGAAGACTAGGTGGAACAGGCACGAATGTAGAAGGCAAATGCGTGTACGATTTGGAAGTTCCCAACATTGAAAGCAATCTGGGTAGTAAGGACGAAGCAGTTTGAATGCTCGCCTGTGTCAAGGGATGCAGATGTATGCTGTGCAACCCCTTCCCAAATTAAGGATCAAAAATTAGAACCTGACGTGGCAGTAGGGAAGGTGACGCCCCCCACAAGTAGTCCACGACGGAACATTCGAAAAGACATGCAGAATCATGAACAAAGTTCACCAGAAAAAATGAACCAATTGGGATCTGCGCGTACCAGTGGTTCGATGGGCCTATAGGACCATAAGCAAGAAGAGGAGTGCAGAGATGACCCCATCATGGACAAGACGAGATGAAACTAGGAATCCCCAAACCACAGCTCCCGCAGTTTGCATAGGACGCGGGGACCTGGGTAAAAGAGTTTAGCAGTTACGGGAAGCCATTCGGCGAGGGAGATTGAAACTTCACAAACTCGATGAAGAATGGGCACAACTGAGGAGGAAAAGTGTGATATTAGATGAAGAAATCAAAAACTGGAAACCGGAGTAGCACAAGTGGGCCGCGAGAAACTAAGAATGATGGGACCAGGCCTAGCCAGGCCTACTACTACCTTAGCAAGAGTTGCGACCCTGCTATCATGGCTACGACCACACCTTACTAAACAGGGGAGTGTACCATACAAAGAAGAACGTGATGCACTACTGAACACAAGGGTATTTGAAGGATCCCCGCAGCCCGGCTAGCAAGAAAGTTGAAGCCTCGCACCTGGGGTGCGACACCTGACTATTTGTAGAACGCACAGTCTCAGCACTCCAAGCAGTTGAAAGAAGGCGCGAGACTATAAACAAGTCTGCAGGAGAGCCGTGCGGAAAGGGGGTTCCGCACAAGGCGAGTAGGTCACCATGATCGCGGTCGCATATAAGACGCTGCGGTGCTGCGTGGGTGGGCTGGGAGGTGACCATTGATGTCACTGTTCATGACAAGAGGTCCAATTTAAGGTAGAAAGCAGCGGGCGGCGGGCCATTCAGACAGGAATTAAGTGCTAGATTCGGGATGATCTGCCGCCAAGAAGATATTAACGACTCAGAAGTGGAGGGAATGGTCGAATTCAAATTCAAGCGTTACTATAAAATCCCTTGGGGTAGCCTCAAAACAACACTCGGATATTTGAGATTTGAGCCAGTACAGAGCAGCGAGCACCAAGCTACCTTGCCACCCGTGAGTAAGCGATTGAACGAATCTAAGGTAGAAACAATGTCAGCGACGAGAACCATAGTGAGATTCGCGGAAGAGCTCCATCTGACCCAGAAGTCTGGAGAGGCGGCAGTTGTACCAGAGGTTCCAAAGTCCCCATGCACGCCACGACCCCAGATAAACAAGAAGACAATGGGGCCGGTCCAGGTATCACCACAATTTAGTAAATTGTCAATGGAAGAGAAGGGAAAAGCTGTCACCACTAAAACCGAGGAGGAAGAGGAAGATTTACAAGCCCTAATCACTCAAATTGAAGCACAGTATGATGAGGCAGAAAATGTTTCCCAAGTACCTTCGGTGATAACGCTACCACCATACATCTCCCTGTGGAAAGGAACGGCCAAGATACCGAAGGACCTAGAGGCCACGAAGAGTGCGCTCCAGACCCCGCTTCTTCCGGATGAAATAAGATTTGATGGTTCATCGCTGGGATAGGTATCAAATATCAAGTTCGAAGACTGGGACCTCGTAGACAGCGAGAAGTTCCCCCAATTAGTCGCGGAGAAATTACTGTAGCAGAAGTGGTTACGAGGCGTGAAGAAGGCGGGATTACTCCATCTAAGGTGGACACCCCACTACCACCGCGCGCCCATCACAATTTTTGTTATTCGACAGCTACTATGTCTAGTACATGATGGGTATCTCTAGTTGGAGGAGTTGATTCCCATCATGGCCGATTTAATACACCGGATTTCCCAGCTGCCTACCAAAGGAAAAATTCTCGCAGCCATAGCAGGAACGAGCAGTGACGTGGGCCTCGCAGAAGCTATGAAGGCCAAATATAAGCTGGAGAAGTGGAAGTGAGGGTATGTAATAGCAAGTATCAAAGACCGAGGGGTGCGCATCGCCACCCAATTACTGGCTGGCAAGCTCATGAGGAAATGTCGTGCAGATGAGGTGCCAACATCTGTCATTACGCTAGCAAAGCAGTTTGTAGAGGGGGTTCAGTTCAACTGGGCGCAGTTCCTCTGTGATGAATTTTTGATGAATTGTAGGGAAGCCCAGGAGCAAGGTAAGACCTTCCACTATGCATATTTTCTCTTATCCATCCTACTGGTTGCAGGGAAGCTGCCGAAGGACAGCCAGTTTCCCACCATTGAGAGGAACCTTCTTGAAGCTATGAGGTATAACTCACTCTGGGCAATGAAAAATGCCACGAGGATTTGCGAGATCAAGGTGTTTTGGGTATTCATGGAGGCGAGCATCTGAACATGGATCAATCGCAGGCCATAGTTATCCCTGACATAATACAACTGTTTGTAAAGCGTGGCCAAGTTCAAGGCGGATATGCATAATCTGTATATCCGAGCGCGAAAGGATCCAACCCAAACATGGGTAAAGCTTCTATTCATTACAACAGACGATGCAATCTCCGAGGTAATGGTAGCATGGCCTCTGGAGTGGTGCGCCCTGGACTTGGCCGAATTAGAAAAGATTGCCGCACAGCAGCAGAAGAAGGAAATCAAGCTGCACATCACAAAGTTGGCGGAAAGGGCGCGCTGGGAACAAAAAGCGGCCACGCAGTGGGAGGCGACTGAGGCAGCAATGACAGTGACGACAGAAACCACAACCGTGCCCATCGAAGAGACCGTGTAAGATTAGGAAATGTCCATGGAGCAGGACATCTAGGGAGAAGTGGAGACACGGGAACGCATAGACCTTACCACAAAATTGACCCAACTCAAGAGGCCGCGCGTCCAGGTGCAGCCACTTGCATGCAAAAAGACAAAGACAACGAAGACCTTGGAGCGGGATCTTCTTTCCAGTAGCGAACCAGTTCGTGATGTCACTAAGGGTGCTCTGGAAGAGTTGCTGACGAAGCAGACAAATGTGTTGGGAGCGCTCAAAGCGCAGTTGCAGGCATTATAGGTGCGACCCCTAGGAGTGAGGACACCAAACCTTGTGTAAAGTGCATCCATAGCTGAGCAGATGGTGCGCGCCTGCACAATGAACACTTTGGTGTTACCAGCAAGCACCGTCCTAGCAGAGATCGAAGGTGACATGAGGGGTTGGGGGTTGAATTTGGCCAACTTTCCTAAAGAGACCCTATACCAGTGACAGGATGGGGTAACTGCTGAGCTTCGTGCTCGAGAAGGCCGCATCCTCCAAGTCTTAATGGAGCAAAAAGGAAATCTAGAGTAGATCAGTCTACAGCGTGACGACTTGGTTGCAGACAACCAAGGATTAGAATAGGCCATGGAGGAGATCTGTAGCAGTGTACTAGAACTAGCTGTGCCAGCAAAACTCCCAGCAGCCGAAAAGATTCATCACATCATGGTAGGATTCCATAGGGCCCAAGAGGAGGCCGCGAAAGTCCAGCTGGAGTTGAACTTACAGATCGCGAAGCTGAGGTTGAAGGTGTAGCCATCTACACCCCCAGAAGTCAGAGAGCAGTGCCACCACGTAATTCAAGCAGGGTGGGAAGTGATAGAGCACGTTGTACAGGACTGCATAGGATTGTTGGATCAATCCCTTCTTACGCTCACATCACTACAAGAAGACCCAATGCTGTAGCAAGTAGAGACAGAAGCATAAGAGTTGTAGCAGGCTTATGAGAATGTCCAGGGGACCATGAAAATGGTCGCCCTCACTCAGTGCTTGGCCAAGATGAGGGAGGCCCAGGCTCTGAAAGAACAGGTGGACGTCGCACGCCAAAAAGAAGCAGGGCTTAAAGCCCGCATCTAGCCCTAGCTTGAGGAAACACTACTGCGATGGAGGGGAAGCTAGCCCAGATGCAGGATGCATATGCACTAAGGCAAGAAGGTGCCTTCGACAATGCCTCAGAAAATCGCGCACAATTGATACAACGGACAATGAAAGAATGTGTGGCAGATGTCAGCGTAGCGCAGATGTTGCTAGATGGACTCTGAGCAAAGATCACCGCACCAACCGAGTGACTCGAGACGAGTCACGATGATTGTGTTGGGGGCCTGTTTGGCAGCGGATCCCTCGCGTAATGGTTTTGGGGCTTAAAGCCCACAATTTTTGGTAATGGTAGTGTAAAGGTTCCGCGAAGTGTGTGGAGCGCGAATTGTAATAAGTCAAGTCAAAGGGTTGTCTGCCTAAAATATTGTAAATTAAGCAAGGCTCTAAGTGTAGAAGGTAGCTTTAGTCTAATCTTAAGTGTTATTGGTTTATGAATGCAGAAGTTTCTCTGAGTGTGAGTTGTGGTTGGTAGTAGTTAGAGTAGGCTCTGCAGCTATGTGAGTAGAGGCCTGGTAGAGTCCAATTGTGTGCATGGACCCCTACAGCTCAGTGCACAGGGTGGAATTGGATTGTACTGGAACAGAAGATTAATAAAAGATAAGTGTTTTGAATTATTGTGCCTCTAATTGCAGATCTGTGTGTTCATTCTTATGTTATGGTTTTATGCATGTTTCTAAGGTTTATGTTTGCACGCATTGGTTATAAATACTAAATGTTTGATTAAGACCATTGAATTAAGTCAGATCTATAATAATAACGTACTAAGGGTAAGGAATCTAGAAAGTGCCTCCTCACATAACTACGTGAAGCCCAGACAGTCGCGCGGAGCAGCGCGAGCTCAAAGGATCGGTTCGCGACCTTTCCAGACCTCTTCAAGACATCCCTAGGGTGTGGAAACCTCGTTCCAGCACCCTCCCATACTACCTCGGGTGAGACTTTAGTCCGCGCTCTGCGGACTGATGTCGAAAGGGCCAGTAGTGTGGGATTTGTTTGGCTAAAACATTTCTGAACCTGGGCCAAGCCCCAATAAGCCAACAAAAAGGAAAATTATTTTGGTATGAACCTTAACAGAAGGCATTCATAGAGTAGAAAGATCACCCCTACTTGGCACCAGTGCTCACATTACCAGACTTGCAACAACCAATTGAGTTCGAGACAGAGCCTCTAACTATGCTATTGGGGCAATTCTTACTCAACACGGGCATCCAGTGGCATATCACAGTGAGACATTTTCAGACACAGTGCAGAAGTATCCCACTTAAGATAAAGAGATGTATCCCATTGTGCAGGCCTGCCAACAATGGAAGACTTACATTTTGGGGAAGGAAATGGTCATCCACATAGACCACCGACCCCTGCAATCCATACAGACCCAAGGGAAATTGCAAAATGATCACCATTAGAAGTGGTCCACATACCTACTGTTTGGTCAATTTAGTGATGTCTAAATTGCAACTTTTAAATGTCAACCCGGGGCTCGTAAGTTGATGAAGTGAGGTGTACTGTATGTACTTAGGCAACTATTTCTTAAGCTTTTGTCGTTTTTAGCTTTTTAAGTTTGTCTTCAAGTATATCTTTCCTAATGTGATGTGATGGAAATGAAATAAAGTGAATGAAGTGTGTGAGATTGTGATGAGCTTTTTACAACTTAAAAATATTCTACAAGAAAGCTTGAAATGAAATCAACTCTTAAAGGAAAATAAAGGCATCAAATAAAAGACTAATGACATTGGTCCAGTATCTCTGTTGCTGCAAGGAAATGAAAATGAAATATATGTCAAATAACAACTAAGCAATGTGAAACTAAAGTAAATCTACCTAAAAGAAAGACTAGTCACAAATACTTTAACTTCTTCTTAACCTCTTGCCTTTTAACTGAATATATCACGTGATAAACAATTAAAAACAAGTCAAGCAATTGTGAGTTCTTGAACAACTAAACCAAGTTGTGCTAAGTGATATTTTCGTCCTCAATAAATATATTAAATTATGAAGAAGGAGCCATCAATAGATAAACAACTTGATGTCTAAAAACAGAAAGCAAATATACAAATTGACTAAGTGATAGTAAGGAAATAAAGGCTGCAAAACAAAGAAGGTCAGCAACATAGACAAGATGATCACAAGTGTAACTAGTTGTGTAAAAAAAAGGAAAGAAAGAAATTGTCCCGGGCATGCCTAAGAAACCTGCATAAGACACTGATCAGTCTTGAAAAAGTGCAGAAATGTAAACAAGCAGAATTCAAAATGTATATATAGCTAACAAAACACGACAATCAAAGACATTATATACATGAAATAAGAAAATGAAATGTAGGAAATTAAAAGTACTGTACAGGCCTTTAGTAAACAGGGGCCCTCTGCCTACTCCAGCCGGTTCAAAGATCAATTACACGCTTGAATGGAATAATAGTCTTCTCATATATTATGCATGAAATAGAAAATACAGTGGGAGTTCAAAAGTACATAACAGCAGCTAACAACTAACTTATCCAGTGTTCAAAGATGCTTTATTTATAACTGAGGAAAGCGAACTAACTTAACGAAATCTAAGTAATTCAAACAGCTGTGTAAAAACATGTAGTCTTGCTGTGTCTTCGGATTTAGGCAACGATCATTGTGGGCATTCAATCCGTTGTTGGATTATGTTTCCCACTATCTTCATAACTGAGGACGATGCCACCTCTTCTTCACGTGCTCTAAAACAGAACACGCAGATCCGTGCCACTGCCAATGACCTCTGTTGACCGAAGTTGCCTCCTCATTGACCACAGGTTGTGATGACTGGTTTGGGTGATCTGGAGGGACACACACCATGTCCTTGGTTCCACGAACTTTCCCATGTGGCTCTTCTTCCCGGAGGACACCTGGAACGTACCATTTAATAAAACAACTGCAGAATCCGGGGTTGGCTGCAGAAACCAGGATCAGTTGCGGAAAACCCTTTGTGAGCTGCGGAAATGCAGCACCTTGAACCAAAATTCTAAACCAAACACAGTCATTAGCATAATTAGAAAACCATGTAAAAAGTCCTAAAATACAATGATTTGAGCAAATTGATGGAGGGAATGAGTGGCAACATAAGGAAACGAATAGGAAAAAGAGGCTGGGAGGATTTGTAAAGAAGTTTAGGTTTGAGGCTCAACACTAAGCTATGGGTGCTCTACAAAGTACTATCCCCTGACCAAGGGTGCTCTAGTAACAGAACATTCCTAGAGTAGGCATTCTAGTGCAAATGTTTTACCAAAAAAGTTTCAAAACCACTGAAAAGAGATCAATGAAGTCAAGTGAAGTCTACTAGGATGTAATATGGATAAACAACCATGAACTATTTTTGTTCCCTAGTATGGTCGCCAATGTGTTATACAAACTTTATACCTATGGATAAGTATATCTCCCCTAAGTGGGTTGTGACACTTAGAACAACTAAAGTAAAGATGTTTAACCTTTTCCTACAATAAACAAATAAGATAAAGGAACCTACTTGTGATCCTTTTCTTCCTTTGATCTCCTTTGAGTTGCTCTCGTCACTCCCGCTCAAACTGAATTCGCTCAATTGGTACATGCCAACATAAAAAAAAGACGACAACAATTAAAGCATATGATCTATTTATTGTAAACAAATGGAATCAAAAACATTTGAACATACATTCATCATAGATATAGACAAAAGTATTGGAAAAGGAACAAACAACTTTATTGATTGATAGAAGGAGAAGTTACAACCAATGTGGTTCAATCTCGTGTCACTCATCTAGCTTAGTCCAAACCCTCATCATACCAATATCAACATCAATCCAGCAGCATAACATTACTTGACAATGATTTCAAGTCTCTAAAGCAACATTATTTCTCTATAATATCGAAGCTGCAGCCCCTAAATCACTATGATGAGTGGCCAATTTTTAAGGAAATGCAAGTGGTTTTGTCATAAATAAGGTATTGAATGGTTTTCCATAATTGTATGGTTAATCGAGAAAGAGATGAGAGGATAGAGGATTCTATGATCGATAACCTATCCAAAGTTGAGCTTATATGATGAGATAAGAGCTAGACATCCTCTATAATGTTTTAGAATCAAGGAATATTCCCATAATCCTATGCCAATTTCACTCATCCTTACCCAATATAGGCTTAAGTGGGCCTAAGTGCTATACAAGATAGGTCTGAATGGGCCTACCTACTATGCAGAACAATTGCCCCCGAACAAGGATGTGTTGATATCCCAAGGAGGCATTTCAGTAGGGTTTCAAACTACAAAACTTTCATGGATGAAAACACTCAATATGATGACTTTTCTAGGGCATGTAGCAACTGAATTAGGGTATGATGAGACCTATTTGTACTGATCATAGTATGAGGGAGTGATGCCCAAATAGATCTGTAACATCCTCTCACAAACCATGTCTCATAATATTGTACTATTATGTCTATTATCAAAGGTAATGCACATAGAGGGTCCTTAATTATGTACCAGTTTTCTTCATTTATCCATATCTCATGTTACACCAAGTTAAAGAAACTAGGGGAGATATGGGGACAAGATTTAGGGACAACTGGAGAGAACCCCCAAAAATTTTAGGGATGATACCTCATAAGACATATAGATAAAAAAAAATTGAAATCCATATAAAATACTTGTATAATCAACTAATTACAATATAAACATTGGAGCATTCAATTACTAATTAGACAAATCTTGATATAAGTAAATCATTTTAGTTTCTTTTTTGAAAGTGTCACAGAAATACAACACATCAATACATAATCATATCAACAAATGACATAGCTTGAAATCAAAATGACCTGGAACATTTTGCAACTTGCTTATTCCTTCTGTCATGTTCTTCTTTAAGTTTTATTCATACAACTAGAAGTAAATATATGTGTTCGATATTTATTTGATGTTGATAACATTTAACGTATAACAGTTGTTTACCTTGTGAGATGAAGTATGTTTCTATGAATTTATTGTGGATGTGGTGTGATATTTTTACTCTTTCCCCAATATAAATATTCATACGATTATCATATTAATAATCATATCAAGCAATGAAAAAGGACATTCCACTTTCAATATGTAGTTCACAATTGTGCATATTTCCTTCGATAAACAAACACTACCGTTTTTTGCTGAAGCAAGAGACGTTCGTTCTATATCATTAAGCCAAAAATATTGTACATAGTTTACAACCATCCACCAGGCACTGTGGACTCAGAACAAGAGTGCCAACCACCTAGGGTATGGTCCCCCAACCCAATACAAATAACCTTCCAAACCTTTGGAATACAAATCAAATTTTAGCTGAAAGAATGGCAGGACTTATGAAATCCATGTAGTTACCCACACCATCACTAACCAAACCTACCTCTTTAATCGTGATCGTCCAGTCTACCTTCTCCATCCAACGGTGGGGGAGAATGTCGCTCCATAAAGGTGCACAATACTTAACCCCCCAGCCCCACAAAAATGCATGACCATTCCTGATCGTTGATCCAAACCTCAAAATCCAACGAATGATAGAGAAATCGTGCTACTTCAGGGTACCGATATTTAGTGTGCGATGAGGTCAGTTTACCATCCCACCCCCTACCATGTGTTAAACGTTGTATGGGATCGCTCCCAAATCATGAAAACTGCTTCCTACTTGAGAGGGGAGCGATCAATCAAATACCACTCGGTGAGGGGTTTTGTCTCCTGAAGAAGGGAAAAAGGAGTAATACGGCTACTGGAAAAGACTATTCCCTCCTAGGAACTATAACTTATCCCAACTTTCCTTTTTAATCTAAACTATCTAATCTGCTTACCAGATCCAACGACATTGGAGGAAATCACGGAACCATTATGCACAGCTCTAAACCCTCGGACACACCAACAAGCATGATCATTCTCAACCATCGATCCACCTTGATTAATCCAACGAACCAGGCAGATATCGCATGGGTTAAGTGGATCGGACAATAATGCACGATGAGGGTGGTATTTGGATTCACCCCTTGTCCACGCGTCACTATCTGAATGGAATCGCTCCCAAAACTCCAAAACCACTTCCCACTTAGAAAGCTTGCGATAAACCATAAACCGCTCTGAGAGTAGTATAGTGTCCATCGCATGAGAACTCAAGGTTTTTCACCTGCCAAAAAAACCCAGAATCTAGCCCCTCGCACTAATTTGACCATGCCAATCCTCTCGTCAACACTCTGCCGACTCGATTCTTCCATGCATTATCCCTTTGGAGCATCTATTTTCAAAAATACCTGGGATGGAGAGGCCGACAGTGAACCGCCTTCTGTCGGGAACAGACTGAGAAAAAGGCCATAACAACAAAAGAAGTTTAGTCATCTGGAATCAACCTCCATGTCTCTGAATTGAACCACCCTACAATCTTCCTCAGCTTGGGCATGAAAAAAAACTTTTAATCTATCCTAAGGCATAACTTGCCATTCCATCTTGACCTTACCCTCAGTATAGATAACTCCTTGATTAGCCAGAATATCCGCCAATTTATTGGTCGATCTTCACACATGATTAAAAATAACTGTACAAAGGCATTGGAGATGAGTCTGAATCCTTTGAAAGACCTATATTAGCCTCCAGTGTTTAGAGACTTTTCAGGTGCCATGCCACAGGTGATTCTCTTGACCGAATTAATAGTTAGCTCAGAGTGAGCTTCAACAATCACATTTTGGCGATTATCGTGTTTCATAAAATCCAGACATTGTTCCATAGCCATGAGCTCCACCATGTTATTAGTGGCCTTTCCTAAATGACAGTGAAAGATGACAAGAATGCTGCCATTTTCATCTCTTAACAGCCCACCAAAACTAGCAGTCCCCGGGTTGCCTTTCCAAGCTCAATCAATATTGAATTTTAAAAAACCCTGTGGGGGAGGGTGCCAGATATCTTGTTCTATGTCCATCTTCGCAACCTTCATTTGCAGGATCTGAGGTATGAGTTCTTGCATACCGAGCTAACAAAGAATCCTGATTCTTGTAGCCGAGGGAGGTTTCTTTAAGGGGTTCTATACAGAGGTGCCAACTGTTTCCCTGATCTAATTTAAGATCTGCTCCAAAAGTCAATGGGGGGGAGTGGGGGGGGGGGGGTTTCATTCTTCAAGATTATTTTGTTTCTTTCTTTCCAGACATTCGACATAATAAATCCTGGCATAAGAACCCAAGCAACATTTAGAAATATGTAATCTGAAAATTTATGTCTCCACTTGGTTAGGGTGTTGATAATACACTCTTGGTCTTTGTCTGTCTGCTGGAAAATGGCAGCAAATGTATTCCAGAACCAAGAGGTGAAACTGCAATTATTAAGAAGATGCCCCATAGTTTCCTCTTGATCACCACATAGATGGAATTTGGAAGGCCCCAACGCACCTCTCTTCCTGATGTTATCCCAGGTCAAAAATTTCTTATGATGAACCAGCTACATGAAAAGTTTGATCTTCATCCAGCCTTGATACCTCCATAGATTCAACCAGATCCTATTTGGAGCCTAGGAGTTTAGCTCAAGGAGTAAGCATTTTGCCTCCTTAAGATTAAAGGAACCCTCATTGTTGTTGCACCATCTAAGTTTATCATGCCCACCTGTAAGTAATATCCTCCTTTGTTCCACCAAATTCCTAAGCTTATTTTCCTTTTCTTTTAAAGGGCTACCATCCCTATAATCCATGTGCCTCCAGGTTCTCCATTTTCCTACACTATTGGTTTGATCCCAGAAATATTTTACCCTGATTAATCCTTTAGTGTCTGTCTCATTCTTGAGTTCCATAAAGTCCTCTGTTAATAGTATAGGTTCTTGTTGCCATTTATCCTCCCAAAATAAGGCTAGATTTCCTTCTCTAATTTCCCAGAAGCTGTTTTTTGTACTAATTCTCTATTCTCGTAGGTCTCATTCTAGATATTTGAGCCTTTTATACTTCTAGACATCCTTATGTGATCACTATAATGCCAAGAGGCAACACATTTTCCTTTCCAAATACTAGCCCATTGTGCCTTTGGATCTTTAACCCATCCCCACCATAATTTGGCCCCTAAAACCTTGCTAAGAATCTTAGGATCATCTAGTCCAAGTCCCCCATAGTTTTTAGGTTTGCAAATTATATCCCAGGCCACCGAGGCCCATTTCTTTATTTCCTCCCCCTTACCTCAAAGAAAGTCTCTTTGAATGGATCTGAAATGTTGCAAGACTCCTTTTGGTGATGGGATGGCTGATAGCATGAACATTGGGATAGCTTGAAGAAAAACATTCATGAGGACCAACCTTCGAGCCAAGTTTAAAGATCTTATAGTCCATTTCTTGATTTTGTCCTGCATTTTATTAATCACTGGCTCCCAAATGCTCTCGCGCAAAGGTTTAGCCATTAGTGAAACTCCACATATTTTGAAGGAAGGATATCTCTTTGAAAGCCCAAAATTCTAGAAATATTCCTCTGAATGGCTATATTAGTATTAAAGAAAAAAAATGATTTGGAAAGGTTAACTTCCATACCTAAAGCCATGGCAAAGTCACACAGGATTTTTTTGTATGTGAGAGCTTCTTTGACCATGGGTATTCCTTGCAGCATGTTATCATCCACAAATTGTTGGTGAGTCAAGGCCTATCCATCATCTGAGAGATGGAGACCTTTAATCTGACCTATTTATTTTGCATGCTTGATAGACCTACCCAATCCTTCCATCATGAGGATGAAGAGAAAGGGAGAGAGTGGGTCTCCTTGGCTAAGTCCTCTTGAAGGAATAAAAATCTCCGAGGGAGAGCCGTTAACCAAAATTGAAAAGCTATTCGAAGTCACCAGGGCCATGACCCATCTAACCCAGTTTTGATAAAACCCAAAATCAATAAGAACTTTCCTAATATAGGTCGAATTGAGCTTATCATAGGCTTTTGCTATGTCCAATTGCATAATCATACCTGCCTTCCTATTGCTAGACAGAGAGTCCACCACTTAATGAGCTTGAATGATATTATCAAGAATTTGTCTACCTTCTACATATCCAGATTGTTCCACAGAAACTAGAGAAGGAAGGAGAGGTTTGAGTCTATTGGAAACCACCTTAGATATTATCTTATAAACCACATTTCACAAAGCTATGGGTCTAAACCTGTCAGGAGTTTGAGCCAAGTCCTGTTTCGGGATCAAGGAGATAAAGGAGGTAGTGAGCGCCTTCAAAATGGTTTTATTCCTCTTGGAATCTTCGACTACATTCAGAATATCCTATTTGACTATACTCCAACAAGCTTTAAATAAGTCCACGTTCAAACTGCCAGGGTCGGGCCCCTTGCCATTCTGCATTTCCTTAAGGACCTCACTGACCTCCTCTTTAGTTACTGGCTTATTAAGGTTGAAATTTTCCTCACTAGATATGAGCCTAGGTATATGTCTTATAAGAACCCTGATGGATTGTTTTCGATTTGAAATGGTTTCCTTTGCTATATCGCTAAAGTACTGAATTAGCACAACTTCAATTTCTTCATGAGAATTGAGAACATTACCACCCTTGTCCTTGATTGAAGAAATCCTATTATGACCTCTATTTACAATTATGGATCTATGGAAAAATCTGGTATTTCTCTCACCCTCTTTTAGCCATTGAACTTGAGACTTTTGTCTCCAAAATATTTCCTCTTGTTTACATATACACTCCCAGTCTTGATAATATTTGGAAACCTGTTCACTTTTACCCTTATCAAATCCATCCATGATAAGGGCTTGGTTGAGTACCTGCATTTTGCCTTCAATAGATTTTTTAGCTTCAAAAATATTGCCATATTCATTTCTGTTCCAATCTTTAAGCCTAAGCTTGATGTGTTTTAGTCTTTTTTGGAGAAGGAACATTCTTGAGCCCTGAATGTTCAAATCTTCTGCCCACCAGTTGGCAATGTTGCTTATGAAATCTAGGTGGGAGATCCATATGTTATCGAATCTAAAAGGTCTATTCCTGGGGGTTTCAATGCCCTGAACCTCCAGTTGAACTAGCTAGTGATCTGAGCCTCTAAAGGGGAGAACTCTAGCTATTATTTCTTTGTCTATGAGCATAAGGTCCTACGAAATTATGAATATGTCTAATTTAGAGGCCACCTGAGACTCACCTCCTCTTTTGTTGTTCTAGGTAAAGAGACCATTTCTTGTTACAATGTCCACTAACTTCATATTATCTATGAAGGTTTGAAAAGCTAAAGAATATTTGCCTATAATTCCGGTCCCCCCTTTCTTCTCCGAAAGTGATTTGATCATGTTGAAATCACCCCCCAGGATCCATGGTAATCCTGCATGTCTGTCTCTAAGATCCTCCGGAGAATTTAGAATCCTGAGTTTATCATCCAATCATTGAAGACCATACACATTTGTTACTAGGTAGGTTTCCTTATCTCCCACAGGTTGAATGACCACCAATAAATAATCCCTAGATGCCTTAGCATCTATAATGCTAATTTTTTGGGGATTCCAAAGAGTGAGTATACCTCCTGCAGTATTCTCTACTTTGACTTCCATAAATGCAAATCGATTGAGCCATTTTCTATGGATTTATTTTATTTTTTGAATGGAACATTTCATTTCCTAGATGAAAATCACATCCGGAGCTACTTCCTTCATTCTATTACTCATAATTCTTTGTTTTCTTTTACTACCTAGACCCTTAATATTCCAAGAAGTGAACTTAATAGTTAAATATTTGTGAAGGAGTAGCTGGTAAGGTCTTTCATCTTACTCGAATCTATCATAAGCATTCCACATTCCATCAGTAGCTCATTCTAATTTTTTCTGCCTCTTTTATTTCTTAGGTTTCTAGGTGCTAATCCTGGTGTGGTTTTCATCATTTTCACACCTTCATTGCACTACTTATCACTGTTTCTTTGTGTTTTCATCCCTTTGGTTTGGGTTTTAATATAAATAACTGCTGCACTCTAGTGAACTCCTCTGGAGGTAATGAATAAACGCCTTCCTTGGTTCCTTGATCCAAGAACACTTCCAGATCTAGGTTCTCTTTCTCAAGTATTTCCAATAGTTCTTGGTCCTCCGTTTCCATCTCACTATGGGTCATTCAATGGTCCATCTCTAGCTCTGCTTCATTCATTATAGTTTATTTCTATTTAATATTATCTTGTGTTTGATCACTATCTTCCTCTTTCCCCTCCTCCACTAGACTGACTTCATTTGTCTGGTCTGCATTTGTAATCTCGTCCTCTTCTTCGAGGACTTGGAACCTGTTTTGACTGGATTGTTGTCCTCCTTATATTTGTGTCTTTGGCCCCCTTTTGATTCCTTTTTTCTTATGTGCCACTTTGTGAAATCTTTCATCATCTTTCCTTGTGTTAGCTTTACTCTTATTCTCCATTTTACTGAGAGGGCAGTCTCTGAATAGGTGCCCATGTTCATGACATTTGTGGCATCTGAATGGTATATGTTTGTAATCTATTGTTTGAACCAATTCCTCATCATATACCTCCAAGATAACTTCATCTGGTAGAGCTCCAGAGAGATCCATCTCCACACATATTCTAGCAAAGGAAGTATACTTTCCCCTTCCAGTGGCCTCAAAAACTTTGACAAAGCATCCTAACTTATTTCCTATGGCAGCTAACGATTCTATTTGCCAGCAATCAAGAGGTAGAGAGTAGAGTCTTACCCAGATCGGGACCAAAGTAAAAGTCTCTCGCTCCGGAGCAAAATTCATAATCCAAGGTCACATATAGAGGCCTGCTGCAGCATAAAAGTAGGGCCCTCCTTCAAACACTCTGTCCTTATCTTCAATATTAGCAAATACCACAGTGAAAAAACCCTTTAACCCAAGATGTAGGTCAATGCTTCCTTTTAGTCTCTAGTGGTATTTAATCCACATCTATAAAGCTTTTTGGGTGGGCCATAAACCCATGAATTTGCAAATGATTGCATATGTCTGCATGTGTTCCCTGTGCGCCTGCAAAGGAGGATCATTTAAAACAACTCTGGGTGTAACCGCAGCTTTAGATTTACATGGTCCCTTTTGTGCTTTGTCTTTTGTTCTCTATTCCTTGTCTTCTTCCTCATTTTCCTTGGTGCTATTATTCTCCTACGATTTAGTGCCATCTTGTTCCTCTTCACTATTTCTCCGCCTTCCTTCTGAAGGACCTCTATCCTTCTTCATTGGGTTTTTACCCTTGCTGGCCACAACCTGCTTGTAGGAGGGAGTCGAGCCCCCTCCTTTGCAACCATCCATGGAGAAAAAACTTTGCGCAAGCCTGTAACCCTAGCCAATCGCCCTACGCTATCCAGATGTCTCCTTCCCAACAATGTGTATGATAGACAAACACTACTTATTATGAGAAGGAACACATACTTCTCAGAGGTACTTTAACTCAAAGTAGGTGAAATTGAAACTTTTATATCGGATCTCGTCACCTTAAGTTTTATATCATTTAGCGGGGTTGAGGTTATAGATTGAACAAGTAATGTGCTTACCTCAATGCTTGGAGTATATCCACTAGAATTACATTACATTTTGTTTGAGTAAAATCGAACATTCTCACCTTCTATGTTTCATTTGTTGCTCATAAAAATTATAACTATCTCCTATCTCTTTATGTTATTCTGAATCTTAGTCTAGACTGTGTAATTAAATAGAAGGGATGAACATACACCTCTTTGTTGGTTATGGTATTTGGATATCAGCCAGGGCAGTGCTATATGCATTTATATAATTATCTAATAATTCTTGGGTATCTGATTTTTTTTAACTTTAAAATCGATAATAAATAATTTATGATTTTTTTTAACAAAACTAATAACAAAGTTTTATAAGCTTTTTAAAATGTAAGTTCCTCGAAACAAGAAACGAAAGCATAAGAAACTTCTTTTGTTAATTAAATATCAAAGTCCATTGTTCTTAAAAATAACTTTTTAGTTCCGATCTACTGTTGTACATTGTTTAGTGTGTTGGTGTCGAATTTTTAAATTTGGTATTGTTTAAGGTTCACAGTGTATTAAGAAACTTGATTATATAGATTAGCTCATTGTGGTAGTGAAATTTCCAAGCTTTGTATGGTCTACAAACATTAAAATAGAAATTCATGTGAAAAGTGTCACTTTTATTTTAGGTTTTTTTCCATTATTATTTTAAGAGAATGTCAAATCATTAAGAATAGATTTTCTTGAGAAAAGTATCACCTAATTAAATTATGATTTAAAAATCGTCTTGTCCATTGAAACAATATTAATGTTTTTTTTAATGATTTTACCCATTTAATTATTTCAATAATTAATTAGTTTATAAATAATAATTAATATAAAATAAGTAATGATTAATGATATAGCATGGCATTAACCTTTTATAATACAAATAATATTATAATTTATATTATATTTATTTAAGAAGTTAAATAAAATGTAAAAGCAAAATAAATAAATAGGACTTTATAAAATATTACATATTATTTCGTTAAATTTTAAGCATTTATAAAATAATTTTCTATAAATAAAATAAATTCAAATTATGGAACACTTTATAAAATGTTTCTTCTATTCTACTGTAAAACAATATTACGAAAAATGAATGGGTGCGTCATGTTCTGCGTTATAGGTATAGTTTGATATTTTTCATTTTCCAAATGTAACAAAATGTTGAATTGAGGCTTCTGTGATTCATAATAGTTGAAAGAATAACTTCGGTGTAAATCACATGTAGACAGAAATTTGTCGACGTGTTTCAAACCAACTAGTGTGGTTCATCGTCAGGACAAGTTGAAGAAACAGATCTAGCTACACCTGTTAAATAGTCTGCCTAGAGACTCCAACGACTATATTCGACTATAAGACCCAAGTCAAAAAAATAAAAATAAATAAATAAATAAATTTAATATTTATTTAATACTATATTATTTTAAAATTATTATTATATTATTATTATTCTTATGGTATATATTTTAATAATATTATTAATAAATAATTATATCCATGGAAATAAGTAAAATTAGGTAACAAAATGTTGTTTCAACTTTTGCTCGCGGTTTAATAATTAAAAAACATGTCAGTATTTCTCATTGAAATGTGTTTACTTGGGACTGGAAGATGCACATGGAAAAAATAAATATGAGGAGATATCGTTGTTGTTATGAATACATCATATACATCATAGTTTTAGGGGGAATTGATGTAAAGTAAGGTATTTTTTAAAATTTATGTTAGATTTCATGAGTGTAAGATTATAGAGATTATGAGTTTTTTTTTAATTATTAATAATTTTATATTAAAATATTAATGTGATAAATAGATGAGGGTTTTATAAATACCAGTATAGATTTATTTTAAGCATGATCGATGAGCTAAGAGATCAATTTCTTGCCAACTTATTTTAGGTGAAAGGACAAAACATGTAATTTTTCATTTTTAAATTGTGTTCTTGAATGTTGATATATATTATATATATTATATATTTATATATATTATAATATATATTTATATATATATAAAAGTATCTTCAATATTAATTCATATTAAAATATATTTTATTACCTAGATATTTTATTGTATATAACATTAGAAATTTATTTTCAACATTATTTTTTATGTATATATATATGAAGTTGATATTCATATAAGTTGGTTAACATAGATCTTCAAATAATTTATTTAAATAACATGTTAAAAGATTTTGAAAATTATCAGGTTTAAACATCTTACTGACAAATTCTTTTACTTTATAGTATTAGGTCATAATTTTTTTGCAAATGTGGATGAAAAAACACTTTGTTAGGGTTTCCTTGAGCAAACCCTAAAAATACTCTGAGCATTCTCTAAACACAGCAGAGTAGACATTGTCCTTGTAGACTCTTACGATGGGGATGGGCACTCACGTGGGGGGTGGGGTAGATCCCCTCCTACAAAAACATTACAGCGAGAGAATCCAATGTGCAAGGACTGACTTTAGCACACAACGATGCAAGCGCTGGAGCCAACAAAACTTGAATTCTGGGGGATCAATGGCACAATCGATTCAAGGGACAATGTATGCCTAGAGTAGCTAAGAAAGCCATATTGTAATCTTGGCCAATAAACTAGAAACATACCCAAAGTTTATGAAACATCACGCCTTGATCTACAAGTCCATTCAGATATGGTCTTTTGAATGGGGTCTCGTGAAATGAATACATCAAAAATCGCAATAGATCTTAAGAAGGGGGCTCAAGGGTTCTTTAGAATGATCTTCACCAGTCCAGAAGTCAAGGAACAGATATTTGAGAATGGCCCATATTTCTACTACAATGTAAGGCTCTTCATGCAACATTGGGAGGAATTTTATAATCCAAACCAACTGAAACTAAGGGCAGATCCATTCTAGGTCAGATTGTTTGGACCCTCAGTAGATTTTTGGGATCCAGTGATACTAGAAGGTCTAGAAAATTATATTGGTAGCTTTGTGAAAGTGGTGGATTTAACCAAGAGAGGAAGGTATACCTCCTACGCATGAATATGCATATACATGAACATTACAGAACCCCTATCAAAGTTCAAAGAGATGAAGTATCAAGATGAGGTATGGAAGAAGACCCTGGACTATGAACACATTCCCTTTCGATGCATATGATGTCATGAGCATGGGCACCTGTATAAGGCATGCCCTTTAAATCAAAGTGATGAGGCAGATTCACTAGAAGCCAAAGATATTGGGAAAGGGATGGAGGACAATGATGGATTTCAATAGGTCCAAAAGAATAAATGGAGGATGAAAACCCTAGTAACGATGACGCAGCAACATCAGAAGAAAGGATCGAACCAAAGAAATTTCTTTGAAGTCTTGAAAGAGGAGGAAGAGAGTATTGATGAATATAGGGGCTTGATCAACTGGGATAACTCTCAGAAACAACCAAAGGGTAGACAAAAACCTAAAAGAAAAGCATAAGAGGAACGACAAGAGAAAGAAATGCTAGTAATGCAAGTGGAGCAAGAAAATATGGAAATAGATGGATCGAAAGAAGAACTGAGCATAGAGGAACAAGTGATCAGAAGATTATTAAATGAATGGAAGCACCTAGATGAAATATTCATTCCTAAAGAGTAGAAACAACTATATCGGGAAACCTTGTGGTTCAAAGCCAAACAAAGCCCCCTAAAACCAAATAAATAGGATGATATGGGATACCTACAAGAACATGAGATGGAACTAATTACGGTAGGGAAAGGAAGAAAGAAATGTTGTTGTAAGAACTTACAAGGATCCATACAAATGGTGGGGGATATGTTAGTTAACTCGAGAAGGGTGGTACCACTATCAATAGATTTCTACCATCTTAACAAACCTTCTCAATATTCATTACATCCTAGAATGTCTGAGGCCTCAATAGTCGAGGAAAACAAAGGTATTTGAAAGATAGTATCCACAAATATCATCCAAGTATAATGACTATTCAAGAAATAAAAATATATGAAAGCAGACTGAAAAAGATTGTACAAAGTTTGAAACTTCAATATGAAGTGGTGGCTTAGGATTCTAATGGGAGTGTGGTTGTGATTGGCATCCTATGGAACCCAATGGAGGTGATATTTGATGAGTGGGTCAGCCTGCCAAGGATTCTATCTGGAAAGTTTCGACACATTGAATCTAGACACTAGGCTCTGTTGACTCCGAGTTTATGGACCTCACATTCTAGGAGAAAGAGGGGTTTTCCTCCAAAATCTAGGAAAACTAAAATAATTATATGAGGATGAATTATAGATTTTTGGCAGAGATTCTAATGGTATTATGTCACTAGAGGAAAATAAGGGAGGTCTTCGGAGGATGGATGTCGATATCGAAGCATTCTAAGACACAATAGAGGGATTGCATCTAGTGGATATCCCTACAATCAATGGATTTTTCACTTGTAGCAACAAAAGGAAGGGCGCTCATCTAGCATCAATATTGGACTAATTCCTGGTGTCTGAATAGATCATAAGAATATATCTTTTTAGAAGCCTCTATCTTGCTAGGCATGGGGTTGGACCACTAGTTGATCAGAATGGATCTACACCTAAAAGTATGAAAAAATAACTAACACTTCCACTTTAGAAATTTCATGTATGGGATCTGTTATTGAGGAAAAAAGTAGAGGATTGGAGGAATGGAATTAGTGCATAGGGTCGCAATCATATGCATACATTTCAACTCAACATAAAATACCTCAAGCTCCAAATTAAGAAATGGAACCAAGAAGAGTTTGGAAACATCCAAAAAGAGAAAAAAAAGCTCCAAGATTACATGAAAGAAGTAAAATAAAGAATCATCCTAGAAGGAAGATTAGAAAGTTTTGTTGAGACTGAAGGTCATTTGTTGAATGGGCTACAAGAAAAACATGAAGAAATCATATGGAAATAGAAATCTTGAATCCAATGGCTTCGTGAGGGAGAATGCATTACATTTTATTTTGCCCATAAGGCAATGATCTAACATAGACAACATAACCACATATTCTCCCTCAAGGATGGGGTGGGGAATCAACGACATCAACATGAAGAGTGCTGGGTTGTGTTATATTCTTTCCATGACTAGCCCATGTAGTGAACTGTTGGCTTATATGGGCCTAGCCAGTTTTGGAGGTGATTTAGCTAAACAAGTCCTAGTACTACTAGCCCTTTTGGCAATAGTCTGTGGACTGCGGACTGAGGTCTCACTTGAGGTAGAAGGAGAGGGTACTAGAACTAGGTTTCCGCACCTTGGAGATGTTTGATGAGTTCAAGTGGTCCACGGTTAGACCCTGTGTGCACGTCGCTACGTGCACTATCATGTACCTCACAGCCTAAGATGTTGCCTTCAGGCAACTCTACTCGGGGGGTCGAGTGTTGTTATGACCTAGGTCCTTACTAGTATTCTACTATTAGTTGATTAACTTACCTTATTTGTATGCATTAAATTACACTTAGCAATATAAATCATTCATACATTTGTGTGCAGTAAACAGATAATATATTTGTAATTTACATCAACCATGCATTAATCCAAAAACAGATACATGAATTAGTAACAAAACCTTTCTTTATTAATCTCTTCTTCGGGTACAGACCTAACTCCACCCTACGTAGTCAGTTGCAGGGGTTCATGCACTTAGCTGCAGACTACTAGGCCTCTGTGCACTCAGCTGCAGAGCCTCCTCCTACTCTAGGATGCAATACACACTTAGATACTTAGACTCTTTCTCTTTGCTTCTCAGCTACTTATCGCTCTATTTTACACTTAGTGCCTCACTCTATTTATACAATCCCATGGTCCATGGACCATGGGTGGGCTGAAATTACATCCAAAACTAGGGCAGACAACCCTATGACTCTAGCATACTTCCACGCTCATAATTCGAAGGGATTTCCAACATTATTTGGTCAAAACATGGGCTTTGAGCCCCAAAAAATGCCTTGGGGGGATTCCATTCCCAACATGCCCCCAACACAAACATCGTAACTCACCCTCGAGTTTCTCTATCGGCACGACAATATTGGCACAGAGTTCCTCCAACTGTCCTCCAATTATGTCGATGTTGGCAATGCACTGAGTTGTTTCTTGTCGAATCTATTGCATCCTCTGTTCTAAGACCTCCGTTTCTAGGGTGCTTCTTTGCATTAACATGTGCATCCCCTATATGTGCGTGAGCTTTCTTTTGATGTCTGTTGTGACATTGAAAGCCTTGTCAATCCATGGCTAGATGTGTGCTTTCAGAACTGACTCCTTATGTCGCACAACGTCCAGTTTCTCCTTTAGTACCTTAGCTTGCTGCATCCTTGCAAGCTGCTGAGTGGGGAAAACTATCTGCGTAGTTCCTCAGACACTGTCATATTACTGCTGAAGTTCTCATGCCTCTGTCTGTAGGTGCTAAATGTTGGGTTCCTCCTACAGAGTTGTGAGGACCTCAAGTGCTTGCTCTAATAAAGTGGTACAGTCTTGCATTGCACCTCCAATTTCTTCGAGTCCTTCTAGGATAGTGCTAATGCACTATTCTCGGACCTCCTAGGAGTGGAAGGCCACACCTTTAACCATAGCTCAGTGATCTGAAGATTCAGCTCCAACTGAACCTTGTTCGTTTCTTCTCTAGCCTTATGGACTCTAGTTTCAACCTGTGGATCTGCACCTCTACTAGTAGATCTGCTGGGATGGCCAGCTTTGGGACGCGGCAACAGGTGTCATCTACCACCTGCACGAACTATTGATTCTGTGACACCAATTTCTCATGTTGCAAGCTGAGTTGTTCCATGTTTATCTTCTGCTCACTAAGAACTTGGATTGTGTGCCTCTCCCTAGCACACAACTCTTTCATTATCCCATCTTGTAACAGATATAGTGTCTCCTATGGAAGGGTAGCCAAATTAAGGCCAAGGCATTTCATCATGACAAACGAAAATCTATCGGTCTCATTCACTATGCCTAGGGCCCCTTCGAGTAACATTATTATGTTTTCCATCTGTGCACACAACATCTGCTCTACTACCAGGGATCCTACTGCAAGGTGGGTTGAAAGGGTACCCACCTGAGGGGCTCACACTTGTAACTCCTATAGTTGGGTGATGAGGGCCCCCATCATAGTCTGGTGCTCGTACATAAAATCATGAATATCCTCATTTGTGACATCATGAGACATCTCGCCAATGTTATGGAGGTCACCTTCGGTTAAGGTGATTGGGTTAATGGTGAACTTCGAGGCCTTGAACTTCTTCCTCGATCCTACTCTCTCTACCATGTGTAGGTGCTTTAACTGTGTGGATGTGGTCGCTAGGTCTGCACTCCCTTCTACTATTTCGGCTTCCTCTGTGTCTTTCTCCTACGAGGGCATTGCTTAGCCCTTGTCCGCCTTCGTAGTTGTTGCCTTTGCCACTTGTGTTTCTACTACTTCTACAACCTTCTTCTGCTTGACAGCTTTCTGTGTTGCTTCATGTGTTGCCCTTACCTCAACTGTTGTTGTTTCCTTCAACCTTTTCTCGACCAATTGTGTGATGCATAGCTTGGCATTGTCCTTCTTCTATTGTGCTTCCGCCTTCTCAAGTTCTGCAAGAGCTCGGGCATGCCATTCTGGAGGGCATGTCTCCAAGACAGTAAAGATGGTGTCGTCAGTGGCTATAGAAGGTAACTTCATCCACTACTTCATCGGTTCCTTACATGCCTTGATAAAAGTGTTGTGCATATCAACTTTAAAGTCTACAAAAATCTGTATATTGTTGTACACCGTGGGTGACAAGTGTGGCTTCCAGTTGATCCACATTTGGATGCTCATATCCATGAGCACCCAGAATGTTTTGGTGTCACGTATCTGCTTCGCATCTTTGTGGCCCAAAGCGAAGCGTACTTCAGAGCCTCTGGTAATTCTTTGTCAATGTTGGGGAATCGATTGTCCTCCGGTAGTTCCCTCACTGTGAGCACTATGGATAACACCAACCATGCATAGTGCAAGGTTTTACCCTGCTCCTAGGCTTCACAACAATTTGTCAAGAATTCCTCGCAGAGGAATTTGGACCAGTCGAACTAAACCCCCTCCGCACACTTCTTAGCTAGTGTGAGCACATGCACCGGTACCTCATTGGCGCAACACTTCCTCATAACCTTTCCAATCAAGATTTGGGTTTCTATGCGTACCCCTTTATCCTTGATGGTGGAGATGCCGTGGCCCCTCTTCTTCTTCTCCAACTTGTATTTCATGTTCATGGCTTCTCCAAGGGCCAAATCACTAACCTTTCCTTCCATTATGCTTGCAGAGTCCTTTCCTTTGTAGGGGAGCCGAGAAAGTTGATGAATTAGGTATGTTCTGATGGGGATAAGCTCCTTTAGCGATAGATACCCATCATGCACTAGGAAAAGCAGTTGCCTGATGAAGAAAATGGTTATGGGAGTGTTGTGGAAATGCGGCACCCATAATAAGTTTAGCAGCTTGGCCTTTTCCATACCATGCAGCCACTTTTGCAGTCCTAACATTGTGACCACCCTCGCAATGTTCTGCTTCATGAGGTTCCCTGTCTCTAGGTGAGGGAACTTCTCGTAGTTAGCAAGGTCCCAATCTTCAAACTTCATGGTTGGCATGTGGCCTAGGTGCATTTCTTCAAACACAATGTCATCTGGGAGGAGTGGGGTTGAACTGAAGTGTTGTGCGATCAAGGTTTTGCACATGGTCCTATAAGACCATAGAATCACTAGTACGCACAGGTCCCAGTCAGTGTGTCTCACATGGTGGAACATGTTCAACACTTCACAGACCTTGTTAAAGGCTTCCCCACAAATAATCTTTGGCGCACTCAGTCTTATTATACTTCGTTGTTCATGCCCTCATATCGCCCACTCCTGCTTATTGTTCCTATTTCCTATCACGAGGATGGTGTGCATTCATGTAGGTTGTGTACCATATGCCTGTACACATTGGGAGAGGTGGGTGCATAGGATTTTTTGTCCATCATACCCGTCTTTCATCTAAAGCTAGGGATTTCCAAAATATATAAGCATCACCCTTCTTTATTCGTTCCAATCCTCAAAACTTTGCTCGTGCATACACCACCACCTTGCAGGTGAGCATGGAGTGCCCATTTCAAAGCATCGAATAGCTATTGTTCTAGCACCTCACTTTCAAATTTGTTCAAGAATTCATCCACCACTATCAACCCATCATACATAGGTAGATCCCTTGCCTTTGTTGCTACATAGTGTAGTGATTTTTTCATCATGTTGCAATTGAGTGTGGTTACCTTGTGTAACCAATTTTGCCATGGTTCTATTTCCTCGTCCGAATCTGATCTGCAGGAACTTTTGCGCTCCCATGAAATCTTACCATCCATTGTAGGATTTACCCAATCCTGTTCTCAAGTGGTTATCTTGTAGATACAATCTAGATCGTCATCACTCTCATCGTTGCGCACAGGCTTAGTGTAGCACGATCCTTCCATAGGGTCTAAAGGTACCACAACACGTAGTGACTATTTCTCAAAAATCATTTTGTGCTTCTTTAGATTTATCACTCCATTCATATCAATGGCCCAATCTATTCCCAGTAGCATGGGATAGGGATTGTTACCATCAACAATCTCTTTCACTTCGAAATTTGCAAGCACGCTTGCACCTTTTATATCTACCGTTATTCCCTTCAATCTTCCCATCGGTAGGATATTTTGTTTCTTCGCCATTCACAATTGAATAAGAGACCATTGCAATGCGGGCCTACCCCTGTGCTCCCATGCCTGCTTTGGCAATACATTCGTGTCCGATCCTAAATCCAAAATTACTTGATCCATTTCAAATTTGTTTATTTGCACAGTCAACCTCATCTCCCTTCATGTTCACATTGTGTGCTTTCCCAACTTTCATACTATGTGCAGCTCCTATGATCCAACACATTTAATGATTAGTTCTCACAGTCCCTTCATAGCCTTGTTGTCACGTAAGCAACTTCATGCATATATTTAGAAAGGTAGTAAGAATTGACGAGTCCATCTCCAGTTCTAGTTTGTCTTTACTACTTGAAGTGGAGGCCTCTATGAAGTTCTTCTTAGCTTCCATGAATGTCTCCTTCATGCCTTCAAATCGAACTCTTGTTCCTTTGTCAGAGCCTTGCAAACCCAAGAACTCTCTTCTAGTTTCTTACCTTTATCATCACTTTTCATGATACCACTTCAGAGCACGATGTTTACATCTGAGTCTTCCTCGCATGGCTCAGACCTCAACATTTGCACATTCTGAATCAGGGAAGGCTAAAGTATTCATTTATTGCACAACCTCGCTATCAGTGTGGGGCAGTCCTCTGTCTCATGGTTAAACTATGTACAATATAAGCATGATGCTCTCATTGGATTTGTACAATCATGAGCATAATGCCCTGGCCCTCCACAATTATAATAGATCAGCTGTTTGTGACCTCTTCCTGGTCCCATTCCTCCTCGACCTTGTCTATTCCCTTGAAACATAGTGTGGGCCATCCTTGCATTTTGATTGAGGACTCGCATTTTCGTTTGAAACCTATAGGTAGTAGTCCAATTCATCATTAGTTCATAACTTCTATAGGTATGCTCATCACGACCTACTGACCTGTAGAAATTATAGCATAACTGCTAGGATGTATGTGTATACTTCTGTAATAGATGAAAGTTATCTGTAGTATTCTTCCTTCCTATCTAACAAATCGTGCACCATAATGTAGGCATCGTGCTTGGACCAGTTTGTGCCTCTAGTCTCAATGGCATTGGGCCTCCTCTTGCTAGGTAGTTCACAAAGACTGGACAATGGTCGTTGTCATGTTCCTACCTTTTCACTTTATGCACCATAGCTCCTCACGTGCTTCTGAGCGAGTTGTCCTGTCTTGTTTTAGACTCTACATCTCAAGACAAAATTTTCAACTACGCATGGATCCATTTCATTCCCAGGCTAGAATCTTGTATTTGGGTCTCATGTAGCCTCATTGTAATCTCCAAGGCTTTGGCTTGAGTAGATAGCTTTTGCTGTGATAGTGCAGTCCTTAGATGTGGCGTTAGTGATGCTACAAACTATGCCCAGTACTATCCATCTGTCAAGGTCATGTTGGCTTCATGAATCATACCCTTTAGTCTTTGATCTAGATCCCAAGGGGTCTCACCTGGAAGCATCACGATTTCCTTAAATCCGATGATCGACTGTGTCTTTGATTTTGGTCTACTAAATTCCCTATTTAGTGTAGCTTGGATATCCATGATCCTTGTGTTTGGATAGTCATTGGAATGCTTGACATACCATGTCAGTGAGAAATCCTGCAAGGTGCTAACTAGTGTTGCCTTCTTGATATTATCATTTGTGACTCCTTGTGCTTCCCATACAACGTTTACTACGAACCAAAATTTGTCTAGATCTTCATTCCCTACTCCTCTCAATACTAGCAACTTTATTGTGCTCGCCATATTGAACTGTGGTGGTGTGGGAAAATATGGAGGTGACAATGGTGAAACTGGTGGTGGTGTAGGTGGAGGTGGTATGCACGGAATTCGCTACCTTATCAGACTGATCACACTCCTTCACAAAATATTCATGAGCTCTTCCTCGCTTTCCCGCCAAAGTGAAATGAAGGGGCTAGTTTCTATTTCTTTGCTACCTTTGTTTTTGTAGATCCTCCCACTTTGCATAGCCCCAAACACCAATTTATTCACATAACCTACTTTTCACACTGTATCATTTTACTCCAAGTGTTAAAAAATTTAATGTGCTTACCTCGCGGTCCTTTGAGGAAGTGTCATTCTGCCTCATTGTGGTTGACTAACATGTCTACCATGAATTCAGTGATAAATCCTCCTATGATTCGATCGAGCCAACGGTCCATAGCACACACAATCTTATCTCGTGATGCTTCTATTCTACGCACCAACTCTAGAGTCCACACAATAGGTTTATAGAGCCTACACCTTCCTTGACTATCTGCTAGATTTGTGATCCACTTGTACAACTCAGAAGGGAAGGATGTAAAGAAAATATCATGGATTTCTGTAGATAAGTAGCACTCTAACGATTGTTCCTTCAATACTCACGGGTTCCTATTTTCCTGTGCTGCAAACTCGTGAATATTTCTATCCAACCACCCTTCAATTTCTTTCTTTGTCAGATTCCAATGACATGACATTCAATATCTCTTATGTAGATCCTGATCCTAGCAATGGAACCATTTGTTGGCTTAGAGGGGCCTGACCCAAGTTTAGAGGTGATTTAGCCAAACAAATCCCAGTACTACTGGCCCTTTTGGCAACATTCCACAGAGTGCGGATTGAGGTCTCACCCGAAGTAGTAAGGGAGGGTGCTAGAACTAGCTTTCCACACCTTGGAGATGTTTGATGAGTTCAAGTGCTTAGTAGTTAGACCCTATGCACACGTCACTACGCACACTATCGCGTAGCTTGCAGCCTAAGATGTTGCCTTCGCGCAGCCCTACTCGAGGGCCAAGTGTTGTTGTTACCCGGGTCCTTACTAGTATTCTACTGTTAGTTGATTAACTTAGCTTATTTGTATGCATTAAGTTACACTTAACAAAATAAATCATTCATACATGTGCGCACAATCAACAGACAATATATTTGTAATCTACATCAGCCATGCATTAACCCAAAAATAGATACATGAATTCATAATAAAGCCTTTCTTTCTTAATCTCTTCCTTGATTACAAACCTAACTCCACCCTATGCACTTAGCTGTAGGGGTCTACGCACTCAGTTGCGGACTACTAGGCCTCTGCACACTTAGTTGTAGAGCCTCCTCCTACTCTACGACCCAAGACACACTTAGATACTTATACTCTTGCTCTTTTCTTCTCAGCTACTTATCTCTCTCTTTTACAATTAGAGCCTCACTCTATTTATACAATCCCATGGTTTGCAGACCACGAGTAGGCCGACATTACATCCAAAACTAGGGAAAACAACCCTATGACTCTAACATAGTTCTGCACCTGCAATTTGCGAGGCTTTATAATAGTATTCGGTCAAATCATGGGATTTGAGCCCCAAAACATGCCTTAGGGGGATTCCATGCCCAACATGAACCAGGGGGTTATAGTGGGGGTAGAGCCCCCCCTTCATTGCACCAATTGTGTAGTGGGTGGGTCACAGGGGGGGTAGAAGCCCCGCTTGTCCGGGGAGTTTGAGGGGGGTGGGTAGCCCGCGTCTACAGGGTCCAGGACATATCAAATGTCATTGCGTGAGTCATGGTGGGCTCCGGTATTGCAGCAATAATGCCGCAACTCCTGGGACTCCCTTCTTTACTTTTATCAACCCGGTTGTTAGTAACAAACTTGGAAGCGACGGTGTTGTATGCACAAGTACTAGCTCTTGTCACAGCTGTCACTTGGTCAGCTGGCACAAGTCCGCTAGGGGCTTTAGCCAACTTCTATAAGTTCATAGAAGAAGCTTTTAAATGATGGATGAAAGCTAACTTAAAGGGAGCTAATCTACTTGCGAAAAGAAATTGAAAGCCAAAGAGAAATGCAAACCCTAACAAACCCTAATTCTACCAGCTAGTTCTACTGATGCAAAAATGAGAATGAAAACTACTGAATGAGATGCCATTGACTTCAAAAAGGGAAAATGGATATTTCTTAAACTACTTTTGTCCTAGAAAGTATATTTTTGTATTTTTTTGATTAAGTGTCGATTTTCACATGCATATGCTTGAACTGTGCTTCACTGTGTAGGAGTGGATCAAGGAAGAGGAATGCTTGGAAATGGTTGGAAAGGCTCAGAGGGGGTCTAAGGAGTCCCTAACACTCTTCCCCAGAGTCTCACAAGGTTTGGCTATCAGGAAACCTCACTTTTGAGCTTCTACAGGAAGTCTGCAGGGGTTCTACAGGAAACTTCAGGATTTCTACAGGAAACTTTAGAATTTCTACAGGAAACTTTAGAATTTCTACAGGAAACTTTAGAATTTCTACAGGATGTTTGGAAGTCGTTTTTTAGGAGGTGGATGAGTGAGGGAAGGTGCATGGATGGATCTAGAGGTAGGATAGGGGTCTAAAAATGGCCTAAGGACTGGTGGGTGGATCGGTGAAGAGGTGTAGAAGGTCGACTTGGCTTGAAGACGACTAAGGCAATGATGAGCAAGGAGGTAAGGTTTCGTAGACACAAAGGATAGATGGGAAAAGGGCAGCTTAGCTACGAGACAGAACAGGAGGCTTAGATGATTCTTTGGGAGGATGGATGAAGGAAGAAGATGCCCTGCACGGTGGGCCTTGATCAAATCAACAAAGACCTGCAAATGATCAAATCCTAAACTAGTTTATTCTATCCATCAATCAACATAAATGAGCAGCAACTTTATTTGGAAAGAAAACCTTGTACACCATCAATGTAAACAAACATTTCAGATGTCCAAACCCATGACTAATCTCTGCAAATAAAAGAAGCACACTAAAATATTGCATAAACAAACAAACTAGTGTTTTTGTGAGGCAACATTGTTTCCTCAATTCCAGCCCCAAATCCAATAAGGCCGAGGTGAAACCAGGAGTGTGGTTGTCTCTTTTCCTTGGAGATCTTGCCGTTATTATCCTACCAAAATATCTAAACCAATGTAATTCATAAACAATGATCTATTGCAACAACATAACGAAATCTACTTAACAACAATGTGTTCAAATGCATAAAGGAAAAAAGTAGTGATACGTAAAGGAAAAGCAATAATACAAAAAGGAGGTCCTAGGCTCTTATTATCCAAAAAGAATCATAACAGTCATGCCAAAAATGGCTACAAAGTAACAAAATAAAGCTGCAGCACTGAGGTGCAAAGTACACAATAGTTTCAAAAGTCTTTTTATGAAGGCTGAGGCCTCAACATTTATAGATCACGAGGGACCTAGTTGGCCTCCTCAATCTGTGGAACTCGGCTGTCAAAATGTGAGTCAAACAGTCCCTTTCTAAATGTTGATTGGACACCTTCTAGATTCAGTTTGGTGGTCTTTGGAGCTCGGAGTTGGAGGTAAAGATCTCGAGGAAGGGTCATTGAATGTCATAGGCACCCCTCCTTCAAGTCCTCACTTCAGGCTTGGCTGCCTTATAGCTCATGATTGCTTTGACTTTGCTCCAATATATGTCAAAAACCTGAAGTAGACACATGTTAACCACCTAGGAAAAGTAACTTCCCTTATTCGTACCAAAGACACAAACATACTAAAAATAGTGCATAAACTATAGAAAATGATGGATTTGAACAAGGACTGAACAGCGAAAATTAGGCCAAATGAGCCCAAATTGTTACCAATTTTGGGGCTCATCATCACCCCCCCTGCTAAAAGGGTTGCTCATCCCTGAGCAACTAGTCCAGCTCCTAGTCTTTCATTTCTTTGATGGCCACTCTCACATCCCAGGCTTCTGAAGTAGTGTCCTCCACACTGTCATGAAATTCGGCCTTCCTCTCCACTTCTTCCCACTGCTTATGCTCCTCCTCTTCTGAGCCTCCCTCTAATAATCCCAAAAGCAAGGGTGGACTTAGCTTGAGGCCTATCCAACTGTCTTGGAGGTTCTGCATAGACTTCTTGTAGAGAGGTACCCGTGCCAAAGCCTCCCTCATCCGAGTTGGAGTGTGATATTCTCGAATTTTGAGGCCGTGGGACAATGTGTTCCACCTACGGGTGCAAGCATGTACACAATTGTCCCCAAGTAACCTCTCCATATCCTCGAAGTGTGCTATGGCCTGGGCCTGATGATCCATGTAATCTAATAATCCATGAGAATTGGTTGCTAGGTGCTGGTGAGCAGATATCAGCGTTGTGGGGTCCCCTGGCGCTGCTCTAATCAGCAGTGGTTCATGTAACTCCTGGTCCATGACATTCCTGAGCTCAGCTGCTCTCTTCTCTTCATGGTTTAACCATTAGGTCATTTCCATCAGCTGCATGTCCCCTACTGCTGTGTTGGGGTCCCATGAAGTGATGTTTGGAAGGGCCAAGTTATGGAGGTAAAACTCTGAAAGATTGGCCTTATCTTCCGAGGAACTGGTGTTACATAAATCTGTGAACTGCTGGGGTTTTGGATGTGAGAGATACCCCTCTATGCCAATTTATTGATTTGGAACTGTAGCCACTGGTCCCTTAGGTACAGACCATAATATTTGGCCGGCTGCCTACATTGCAGTGCTTCCATTGCCCAACTAGCCATGCAGGCCAGTTGTGCCTCCTTTTCTTGCACCTGTTGCCTTAGTGATTGTATCTCAATATCTGCCTGCAGTCCCCTTTCCTGTAGCTGCTGGTTGAACTCCTCAAGATCAGCTTGCATCTCTTCTTTCCCTTGAGGCTCTGCTGAGGGATCCTTGGCTGCCATGCCCTTTTCTTTCCCTTGTTCCTGCAGCTGGAGCTGCTGTCTGAGCAGCTCATTTTCTTCTCTCAACTTGGCTTTCTAGGAGCTTTCCACATGCCTTACTCTTACCAGCTCCCTTTGTGCTTCCTTGAGCCTTTCAATATCCACTACTCCCTTAGATTTAGCTATCCTCATCGACGTGTGGGTTTGTACCCGTTCTTCCTCTAGTGCTAAAAACAGTGGCACTGTAAACTTTTGGGGAATAATTCTGCCTGTGTCCAAAAAGTTATAATAAGAGCCCAAGTTGGGCTGTGGGCTTGGTTCCATGATAACATCAGGTTTCTCCTCCTTTGGTGGTGACTTGGCTGCTCCCTCCTCCTCTTGTGGTGACTCAACTGCCTTCTCCTCCATCTGCTCAGTTTCCTTCAGCCTAGCCAGAGTTCCCTGCAGAATAGCCTCAACATCCTATAGAGAGGCTTGTGAGCTCATTTTATCCACTCTATCCTTCCATGAAGATGCTTTTCGGATCCCCCTCTCATAAGTAATGGAGGCTTCAGAGGGGGATTTATCCCTTGGCGTGGTAGGGGTATCCAAAATAGTGATTGGTTCTTTGGATGGAGGCTGGGGTCTGCCAGTCTTAATTCTCACACTCCTTCTTGCTTTGAAATACAGATGAGTCTCCCTTTTTCATTTTTCTTTTGGCTTGGGAGGAGTACTTAGGGTGGCCAGCATAGCTGCTGCCTCCCTAGCTAGGATTTCATCTGATTTCTCCTTCTGGTGTCCTCCTTTCGGACTTCTTGTAGAAAGTCCTGTAGTGGTTTCTTTCTGGCTTCCTGTAGAAGCCATTTTCAATTTTCCTATAGAAAGACCTTGCTATTTTCCTGAAGGAATTCTCTGCTGCTTGCCTGTAGGACCACTCTGCTGCTTCCCTGTAGGAGCACTTTGTTGCTTTCATGTAGGAGTACTCTGTTGTTTTCCTGTAGGAGTACCCTGCTGCTTTCCTGTAGGAGTACCCTACTGCTTTTCTATAGGAATCAAGGGCACAATTTTAGCCTGCTTGGCCGAGGGAACTTTTTCTTTCATCTTGGCCGAGGTAGCCTTAGGGGTGCCCTTACTGTCTTGGACTTTCTCAGGCTGTCCTGCCTTGCTCTGTAGTCGTTTTTCTCTGGGTGTTGGGGCAATCCCATCATCCCCTGTTTTGGCAGCTTTCTTTGCTGCTGGTGTTCCTTTTTGCTCCTTCTTGGGTGCTTTTCCATGGGTGTCCTGTCTTTTGGTCTTCTTCTCGGCCTGAGTAGGCTCCTTCTCTTCACTTTTGGAGGAAGTGATCTCCTCAGCTAAGACTCGTATGTCATCATCCTTTGACATATTCCGGAAAATCTCCCATGAGAGAGAGACAGTGAAAGTGTGGAGTGCATCTTCCACAAGGAGCTTTATAAGCCCATGATGTGCTAGCTGGTTTGGTGTCCCTTCTCTGAGTTTGGTGGCACATTCATTCATGGACTGCAAAAGGAGGTATGGAATGCTCAATTTCTGCTCCAAGGGGAGGTCCATGTGGTGTCTGAGTTCTGTGAGCAGTCGAAAATGATAACCATATATGATACTAAACCTCCCCTCGCACGTGATATACTTCATAATTTGGAGGTTGACTTCACTCCAGAACGGCTGTAGGCTAGTCCTCTGCACTCCGTTTTTATCCTCTGAGAATTTTTCTTCAGGAAAGAAGAATTCTCCCTTAGCCTTCTTACCCAGCTTCCTTTCCTCCTTATCCCACAAGATTCCCATTGGAAGATCAGTCACCCTGCTCATGAGTTGTGGTGTGAGTCTGAGGGTCAGTCCCCTGAAATTGACGACGACCAATGTTTTTGACTTCAGCTCCAGGGAACGAAGGAATTCTTCTGTAATTTCATCATCATACCCCTAGAGCTTGTCACAAAATGACATCCATTGTGCATAGGAGAACAATTCTACCACCTCAGGGGTTTCCTGTAACTTCTTTGAGTATGGCGGTTCCTTTCGAATGAACCCACCCAGCATGGTGAAATTTTGTGTTTGCGCTCTCAGACTGAGAATTCTGGGCAGATTCTTTCCTTAGAGTGGAAAAAAACTTTTTTGTCGATTACCCTGCTGAATTTGTCTGCTTAGATGTACAAAAGGAGGATTTCAAGAATTTCACTCGGAGCGCAGAGCTACGTCTTCGTTTACACTTAGTGGCATAAAATTTACAATTTTGATAGTGTTTCGGCAGGGTATCACCCTCTACAGGAAGGAGTTTTCATTCATGCATGAAGAAAGTTGCTCATGCAGATCACTATGACGATTTTAGCAGCGACGCATATATAAAACCAGACAAAATTGCACTTGAATTTTTCTACCCCTTTTCTACGTCGATTGCACCACCTTTGAAAAAAAAATTCTTTGCATGAGGAGGTTAAATTTTGCCTACCTCTGAAATTCGCCACCCTCGACGTGAACAGTCTGCACTGCTTCGGGTGCCGCGTTTCCTGTAGTGCAGTTTCCTGTAGAAGTCTGCTCTCAACTTCCGGAGGAGTTTACGGCAACACAAGACCAGTCTGAGCGGCAACAGGACGCTTGAACAGGTACAAAACTTTGGGTTAACCATTTGCAGAGGAAGAGGATGCACATTCGGCTGGGAAACGGTTGTTTCATAAATGACTGCAGTGCATCATAAGTATCAACCGGCCGATTTCAAATTGCTGTAGAATTCATGGTGCGGGGTTGAGCTGTCCCTGATGGTTCGTTGGCCGACGCCACCGCAATAATATCCCAGCGTGCCCCTGACCACCGAATTCTCTCCGCTAGAGTTACCGCCGCCAATCTGTTCATACCTCCGCTTCTTCCCGACTAGACATTTCCCACGTGCCAATTACCCACCCTTTCGGCATAATCGATCTAGTTCAGATCCTACGAGGTCGCTTGATGGGCTGTGGTGGCCAGTTGAGCGGCAACCAGCCTTGTTCAAACTGCTCATTTTCAAAGTTGTGCGCATTCAGAGTATAGTTTATGCAATGGGACGAAATAAGGTTAGTTACTTACTTGTGCGGTCGTGGACGTGGCTTTTTCCATGTTTCAAGATGAAGGATGCCAGATCTGTGTGCTGCTGCTTCGTGGTCAGGTGCTAGACCTTCCCTGCATTGGCTGCTGCTGGCTGGGAGTCTTGGAGACCTGCTCCTCTAGTGGCGAACATGGCATGCACCGATCCTGTGAGCTGCTGGTGTCTTCGTGGCAGGTACTCCAGCTGGATCAGCTGCTACAGGATTCCTGTAGGAGATCTTGTACTTGTTTCTCCTCCTGGGGTGCATGCTGACATAATTCGAGTCTTATTACATAGGTGAAAGGTCTTGAGGTCGCCTAACAGGTGAGCGCTCGAGCCTCAGGAGACCTTGTTTCTAAGATTGAAAAGAAACACAATTTTCTTTATTTGAGAAACAGAGTTCTCGTTGCATGTGCAGGTATGCTTGCTCAGATTGGAGTGGTGGTAGTGAAAAGAGGTGGAGCAAGTGGGGGATGACGGTTGCATGCCCCCTCAGTCAACTTAAATCTCCAAATCTTTCCTCGTAGTTGATTCTGGCCCACTCAAACGTTCTACAGGAAGTTTCCTGTAGAAATACAGAACTTCCTGTAGAAAGTCCTGTAGCTTCCTGTAGAAGGCCAAACCATGATCCGATTGTGCCCAAACTTTGCAAAAATGAGTGTTCATGGTGGATGTGCATGAGACGCTGTCTGGTAGCTTGATAGGAACCCTTGTCTTTGAGTTGAAAGTCCTCCTTTTGTGCACTGTATAGCTACAAAACTTTGAAAGATCAGCTGATTTTTTCTTCTTGTTTCTCTTTTCCTTTTTTTCTTTTGTTTTTTTTTGTTTTTTTTGTTTTTTAAGAGACAGAAGGGGCACCTCAATGAGATTTTCACCCCTACCGCCTTCCTTGGGCACCTTGAAAAGGTTTTCACCCAAGGATCTTTTATTCCCATTCTCTTTTTTTTTAGAGAGACAGCAAGAGCGCCTCAATGAGGTTTTCACTCCTACTACCTGCCTTGGGCACCTCAGAAAGGTTTTCACCCAAGGATATTTTTTTCCCTTTTTTTTTTTTAAGAATATGAAATGAGGCTAAGGGTGTGCCCAAAACAGAGGCAAAGTCCTATGACTAGCACTGATTTTTCCATAGTTTTGACAAACTCTTGCCTTGACAGAGGCTTCCTGTAGATCTTGAGTCGATGCCCCTTGACGAGCATGGGGATGGCTTCTTCATTAATAGTTCGGATAAGAAAAGATCCATTATCATTACAATTTTCTACTGCATATGGTCCTAGCCACCTCGTTCTCATTTTTCCCTTGAAATCCTTATGTCTGGAATCATATAGCAGCACCCAATCTCCCAGCTGGAATTGTTTGTCACTGAGGTGCCATTCATGCCACACCTTCCTCTTAAGTTGAGTCACTTCTAAGTGGAGGAGAGCCTGCATTCGAAGTTCATCCAACCCATTCAGCTGCATTAACCTTTCTTGTTGAGCATGGCTGAGGTCTAGGTCCAGCTGAGCTGCCATCGTCAATGTGTTGTACTCAAACTCGATTGACAGCAAAGCTCTCTTTCCATAGACCAGCTCATAGGGTGTGAAACTGGTTGTGGTCTTCCAAGTGGTGTTGTAGGACCAAGTGGACTCAACTAGGCGATCTACCCAATCCTTTCTGCTGCTGCTCACCACCTTGGTCAAGATCCCCTCTAATGCTCTGTTGGTGACTTCCACTTGCCCATTTGCTTGAGGATGATATGGGGTGGAAGTCCTATGCTTGATTCTGTGATGAGCAAGTAGATCTTCAATAAAATTGGAGGTGAACTGGCTTCCTTGATCGGTGACTATCTCTCTTGGGTAGCCAAATTTGTAGAAAATGTTTTCTCTTAAGAACTTGGCCACCTTCTCTTCTGTTGCTGCTTTGATTGCTTTGGTCTCTGCCCACTTTGTCAGATAATCTGTGCACACAATGATGTAAGACTTTTGCCTTGAAGGAGGGTTGACAGGACCCACAAATTCCATACCCCACTTCTCAAATGGCTCAAGAGTCACCTGAGGTTGGAGAGGCATTTCATCCCTTGGGGTTGGTTTCCCCATCCTTTGGCATCAGCCACATTGGCTAATATATCTTTTGACATCTTCATGAAGAGTGGGTCAATAGTAGATTGCATGTAGAATCTTGAAGGCAGTCCTCTTGGCTGCAAAATGTCCTCCACAAGGCCCATCGTGACAAGTTAGGAGGATGTCAAAGACTTCCTCCTCCCTTACACAACACCTTAAGATCTGATCAGGGCTAAGTTTGAACAAGTTGCCCCTGATCCAAGTAAATGAGGCACTTTTTCTCAAGATTCTGCTCTTCTCCTTCGAGGATAGATGCGGAGGGAACTATGCTGAGACCAGATAGTTTTCTATATCATCAAACCACGGGGAGAGTACTGAGATAGAAAATAGATGCTTATCTGGCATCTGGTCATCCACTGTTCCCTCTTCACCTGCAGGTAAATCCAGTCTAGACAAGAAGTCAGCAACAACATTTTCTCTACCTGGTTTGTCAATGATGGTCAAATCAAACTGCTGCAATAAAAGTAACCATCTAATAATATGAGCATTCACATCAGGCTTATTCATTAAATATCGGGTTGCAGCATGGTCAGTATGTACAAACGTTTGATAGCCAGTGATATAGTGTCGGAACTTGTTCAGGGCATGGACCACAGCCAGGAACTCTTTCTCGGTTACCGTGTAATTCATTTCTGCCTTGGATAAGTTTTTACTGACAAAGTATATAGCATATGGGAGTTTTTCTTCAACTTGTCCTAAGGCTGCCCCTATGGCTTTGTTCGAGGCATCCATGTGGATGTGGAAAGGTAGGGCCCAGTTTGAGCCTCTCAGAATTGGAGCAGACACCAACTTATCCTTCAACTCATTCAGAGCCTTCTAGCAGTCATCCGACCATTTAAACTCAACATCTTTTGCTAAGAGGCCAAACAATGGCGATGCTAGCTTACTAAAGTCTTTAATGAATCTACGATAATATCCTGCTAAGCCTAGGAAACTTCAGACATCTCTCACCTTTTGAGGAGGTGGGACCCTTTTGATGATAGCAACTTTATTGGGATCCACCTGTAACCCCTGGCGAGAGATGGTATGGCCTAAAATGGTCCCTTCAGTCATTAGGAACTCATATTTCTCAGGACTGAGGGACAAATTCATCCCGATGCACTTACTCAATACTTTTCCCAGGTTGGATAAGGCTTCTTGGAAGCTAGACCCATAAGGAGTAAAGTCATCCATATAGATTTCTACCGAATCATGGACCAACTCGGCAAAGATGCTTAACACAGCCCTTTGGAACGTGGCAGGGGCATTACATAGCCCGAAGGGAAGGACACGGTAGGCAAAGGTACCCCATGGACAAGTGAAAGTGGTCTTATCTTGGTCCTCCGGGCTGATTTGAATCTGGTTGTACCCACTGAACCCATCTAGGAAAGAGAAAAATCTCTTCCCTGCCAGACCATCCAGCACTTGATCTATGAAAGGTAAAGGGAAGTGGTCTTTCTTGGTGGCTTTGTTCAACTCTCTGTAGTCCACACAGATTCTCCATTTCCCATTTTTCTTGGGCACCAACACTAGAGGGGAAACCCATTCGCTATCCGAGATGGGGTAGATGAATCCCGCATCCAACAATTTTTGCACCTCTTCTTTAACAATGTCTTTGAGGGTTGGATTCATCCTCCTCTGGGGTTGCCTAACTGGTTTACAGTCCTCCTTGATGTAGATATGATGAGTATAGACTGAGGGATGGATTCCCTTCATTTCCTTGTAGCTCCAAGCAAAGGCCTCCAAATGGCGGGTCAAGAGACTACATAGCTCCTTTTCCTGAGAGGAAGAGAGAGAGGAGCTTATCTTCAAAGTCTTCTCAGGGCCAAACTCCACATTCTTAACTCTGGGGTTGGTCGGATTAGTGGCACTTAGGTCCACTAAGGCATTGGCCTGGGTGTCTTCCACCAATTCTTCCAAGGATAGCTCACTAGGGGGAGGATTTTGGATTAAGTTTTCAATCAAATCATCCTCGGTTGGAGGACCTCCCTTGGTGGCCTCTACTGTGCATAATGGTGCAAAGTAGACCTCATCCTCTTCTCCTTCTTCCAACCAGACGGGTAAGTCATGTTCTATCGAAGGTTGGGCAGGAGGGTATAGGACCAGTTGCTTGGACATAGGCCCATTTTTTATGGTCATGCTTCCAGCTCGACAGCTGATGTAAGCATCTGTAGTGGCCAGCCAAGGCCTTCCCAAAATGAGGGGATAACCTGTGAGTTTTGCCTTAGGCTGGAGGACCAAAAATTCCGCAAGGTATTCCCACGAGTCTACAGAGACCAAGACATCCTCCACAATCCCTTCGGGAGTCACGGTGGAGCGATCTGCCAATTGCAGCACTGTCGAAGTCTTTCTTAGGGAACTCTGAAGATTGATCTTAAGCATGGTGTCCCTGGTCATCACGTTGATGGCGGCCCCTAGGTCAATCAGATTGTGGGGTATAATGGTGCCATTCATGTGGACATCAACTACAGGGCTCCCAAGGTCCAAATACTTCAGACAGATTACTTGCCCCAACATGAGATAGGACAGTTGTCCTATGACATTGATGGTCGAGGCATCTTTCTTTCGCCTGCCTGGGTGCCTAAAACACTTCTCTTTAATCAATTTGTTGTATATTGGCACATCTTTGATGGCCTGGAGAAGTGGAATTTTCACACACAACTGCTTGAGTTCTCCCAAAAGCTCATCCTCCTCTGGGTTGGGCTTTGTGGTCGCTGTGAGTCGCTCAGGAAAGGGTGGAATGGCTTGGGGTTCACTTTCCTGTTTCTCTTCCTCCTCTTCTGAGGGGGGAGGTTGGCATTCTGGAAGGACTTTCCCAGATCGCAGGTTGATCTCCTGGATCTCCACAGCATAGGTAGGGCATGTTGTCTCCCCAGTATATACCAGTTGGGCCTGTCTGTTGTTGGGGTTCGGGTTCGGTTGAGCAGGCATCTGGAGTTGTCTTGGAGGAGCAGGAGGTAATGGTTGGGTTTGAGTTGGTGGTGGAGGCAGAATTCCAGGAGGAGCATTGTATTGGGGCCTCCACCCCGGTTGAGGTGCATTCCACTGAGGTTGTGGCTAGGCATGAGAGTGAAACGAGTGAGAAGGAGGTTGAGTTTGGTATGGAGATGGATAAGACCATGGAGGAGGCGTGGACCAGGAAGGATGGGTAGGGGGGCCCCAAGAAGGCATATGAGCAAGTTGGTTAGGGGGGTAATAAGCTTGGGATAACCCTTGCATTCCTTGTTGATAAGGTCTGGTTCCATGAGGCCTCCTTTGGTTGAGGAAGTAGAGAGGTTCAGTAGCCACCTCGGTCCCTAGGTACATGGCTTTAAATCCAAGCAATGTAGGGCATTGGTTGGTGGGATGGTCTTCCTCACACACAAAACATACGTCTACTGAGTGTAATGGGCATTCATTCTTGGGGTGCTTCCTTGTGCATCTAGGACAAAAAATGGCCAAAGCCCTCTTAGCTTCTTCTTTCTTCTGCTGAATTCGGAAGGTATCTAGTTGCATGGCAATGGTCTGTCTCATTTTGCTCTTAAGGTCTTCCATCTGGTTAGCAAACTCATGCTTGCAGAGAGAGGTACTAGCTGAGAGATGATTCCCCCTACCTCTCTTCCGAGCCGCCCTAGAATGGTTTCTAAACATGGTCTTTATGTCCTCATAAGGTAGTTGGTAGATATCTCCTCCAGCGAGCAGGTTAAGGGTGTCCAGAAGGTCTTCAGGGACTCCTCAGAGCAGAACCAACTTCAGAGATTCCGGGTCAAGTGTGCACCTAGCTCGTTTATAACTGAGTTGGAAACTTTCCTCATAGTCTTCCAAATATTCATCACTGCCCATGGTCATCCGAAAGATTTCTCCCTTAGTTTCCTTGGACCTACAGTAGTCTCTGTACTTGGTGTTGAAAGCTTGTTGCATTTGAGCCCAAGTGGTGATACTGTTTCTAGGTAACGCCATGAACCAACGTAATTCTGCATCCTTGAGGGTAGAGGGAAAGAGTTTCAGCTTTTGCTCATCCTCAGCATAGTCATAAGTTCGACAAAGGACAACAAACTCAAACAAGAAGGTATTAGGGTCCTCAGTAGTCAGACCATGGAAATGAGGTAGTGCAGAGGGACTTATGTTTTTCATTTTCATGTCTCCATTGGTCTCTCAAATGGGAAAGGCACCCTCTATTCTCTCATATTCTCTTCTATCGTTTCGGTTTTCAGCCATGGCTACAGACGGAATGGTTTCTAACTCTTCTTCGGCTATAGGATCTTCGTATATCTCAGGAGGTTCACCTATAGGTTCTTCTGGCTCACTGTCACCAGAGAAAAGAGAAAGTTGACTCAGTGATGTGGTGGGGGTGTTGGGTAAGAATTTTCCGGTCTTATCTCTGTTCCTACGAGGCATGAAATGGAAAGACTTTTTCTTGCTTTTTGTATTTTTTCTTGTACCTGCAAAACTAAAATAGGTTGAATTGCAGCTAACTATCTTACTGAAAGGAAAATGCGAAATTGAAATGCTAATTTACGCTTGCAGAATTGAAATGCTAATCTATGAAAGCAGAATTGAAATTCTAATCTATGCTTGCAGAATTGAAATTGTGGAATTTGAATGCTAACTATGAAAGCAGGAAATGTCTATTCAACTTTTGCGGAAATGAAATTGCAGAATGGAAATGAAATAAACTACTTAGTAGAAGTTTGTAGTAGAAAATAGAAGAATAGCAACAATCATCAATACTCTGACGCTTCCCCGCCAACGGCACCAAAAAGATGGTGGGCTCCAGTATTGCAGCAATAATGCTGCAACTCCTGGGACTCCCTTCTTTACTTTTATCAACCCAGTTGTTCGTAACAAACTTGGAAGCGACGGTGCTGTATGCACAAGTACTAGCTCTTGTCGCGGCTGTCACTTGGTCAGCTGGCACAAGTCCACTAAGGGCTTTAGCCAACTTCTATAAGTTCTCAGAAGAATCTTTTAAATGATGGATGAAAGCTAACTCAAAGGGAGTTAATCTACTTGCGAAAAGAAACTGAAAGCCAAAGAGAAATGCAAACCCTAGCAAACCCTAATTCTACCAGCTAGTTCTACTGATGCGAAAAAGAGAATGCAAACTACTAAATGAGATGCCATTGACTTCAGAAAGGGAAAATGCATATGTCTTAGACTACTTTTGTCCCAGAAAGTATCTTTTTGTATTTTTTTATTAAGTGTTGATTTTCACATGCATATGCTTAAACTGTGCTTCACTGTGCAGGAGTGGATCAAGGAAGAGGGATGCTTGGAAATGGTTGGAGAGGCTCAGAGGGGGTCTAAGGAATCCCTAACACTCTTCCCCAGAGTCTCACAAGGTTTGGCTATCAGGAAACCTCACTTGTGAGCTTCTACAGGAAGTCTGCAGGGGTTCTACAGGAAACTTCAGGATTTCTACAGGAAACTTCAGAATTTCTACAAGATGTTTGGAATTCGGTTTTTAGGAAGTGGATGAGTGAGGGAAGGTGCATGGATGGATCTAGAAGTAGGATAGGGGTCTAAAAATGGCCCAAGGACTGGTGGGTGGATCAGTGGAGAGGTGTAGAAGGCTGACTTGGCTTGAAGACGGCTAAGGCAATGATGAGCAAGGAGGTAAGGTTTCGTGGACACAAAGGATAGATGGGGAAAAGGGCAGCTTAGCTACGAGACAAAACAGGAGGCTTAGGTGATGCTTTGGGAGGATGGATGAAGGAAGAAGATGCCCTGCACGGTGGGCCTTGATCAAATCAACAAAGACCTGCAAATGATCACATCTAAACTAGTCTATTCTATCCATCAATCAACATAAATGAGCAGCAACTTTATTTGGGAAGAAAACCTTGTACACCATCTTTGTAAAGAAACATTTCAGATGTCCAAACCCATGACTAATCTTTGCAAATAAAACAAGCACACTAAAAGATTGCATAAACAAGCAAACTAGTGTTTTTGTAAGGCAGCATTGTTTCCTCAATTCCAGCCCCAAATCCAATAAGGCCGAGGTGAAACCAGGAGTGTGGTTGTCTCTTTTCCTTGGAGATCTTGTTGTTATTATCCTACCAAAACATCTAAACCAAAGTCATTCATAAACAGTGATCTATTCCAACAACATAATGAAATCTACTTAACAGCAATGTGTTCAAATGCATAAAGGGAAAAAATAGTGATACGTAAAGGAAAAGCAATAATACAGAAAGGAGGTCCTAGGCTCTCAGGTTGAGCCCAACCCTGAGATCTTTGGCTCCTATGAAAAGATCAGATTTGATAGGAAACCAAACTGCTTCTCATTATCCAAAAAGAATCATAACAGTCATGCCAAAAATGGCTACAAAGGAACAAAATAAAGCTGCAACACTGAGGTGCAAAGTACACAATAGTTTCAAAAGTATTTTTACGAAGGCTGAGGCCTCAACATTTATAGATCACGAGGGACCTAGCTAGCCTCCTCAATCTGTGGAACTTGGCTGTCAAACTGTGAGTCAAACATTCCCTTTCTAAATGTTGATTGGCTGCCTTCTAGATTCGGTTTGGTGGTCTTTGGAGCTCGGAGTTGAGGGTCATTGAATGCCGTAGGCACCCCTCCTTCAAGTCCTCACTTCAGGCTTGGCTGCCTTATAGCTCATGATTGCTTTGACTTTGCTCCAATATATTTCAAAAACCTGAAATAGACCCGTGTTAACCACCTAGGAAAAGTAACTTCCCTTATTCGTACCAAAGACACAAACATACTAAAAATAATGCATAAACTATAGAAAATAATGGATTTGAACAAGGACTGAACAATGAAAATTAGGCCAAATGAGCCCAAATTGTTACCAATTTTGGGGCTCATCAAATGTATCCACCCTCTTCTCCTCAATTTGTGGTTGCTCCACAACTTCCTGAGGATCCTCCTTTGGAGCTAAAAGCTCCTCTTCTAGTGGGATCTGAAGCTCCCTCTCAAGAGAGCAACACATCTCTTTCTTGTCATCAAACTTTACATCCCTTTGCACAACTATCACTATGAGGGATGGCAAGTACACACGATAGTTGTGGGGAGTTTCTGTGTAACCCACAACTACCCCCAATTCTACAGTCAACTCAAAATTATTCCATGATTCTTTGGAGACATGACAGTAAACAGAGGCTCCAAAAATATTGGAATGCGACACATCCGACTTTCTCCCCGAGAAAGCCTCCTCCAATGTAATCATTCCAAGAACCAATGAGAAATTTGGTTATCCAAACATACTATTTTATCACACGCCTCAATCCATAAATGTAGAGGTAGGCCTTGGTCATGCAACATCACCCTCGTTGCTCCCATAATGCTACGATTCTTTCTCTCAACCACCCCATTTTGTTGCGGGTTGTGGGGTGTTGTCAACTCTCGTTGAATGCCTTCTTTCACACATTTTTTTTTAAATCATTTAACACATACTCACCTCCATTATCATTCCTGAGAGCCTTCACCTTCTTGTTGCTTTCTTTCTCATTCAGTGCCTTGAATTCTATGAACTTGGATAATGCCTCATATTTCTTCCACATGAAGAAGATCTAACACTTCCGTGAGAATCCATCAATAAAAATGACAAAATATTTTTGCGTGGCAGTGGAGGTTATCAAGAAATGTCCACATACATCATATTGGATCCTTCCTAGTACTGGATGTGCTTTGCTATCCCGATCATGGAATGTGGATTTCGTGTACTTCCCCAACATACATCCTTTACATACATCCTACTGCTCAGTGCTCCTTTAGGGAGGCCAGTGGTTATTTGTTGTATAATATTTAAGGTTCTATGATGCAAATGGCCAATTCTTTTGTTCCAAAGTTCACCAACATCGTGGAAATGCACTTTCTCTACCTTAGTGCTTAATGCAACATAGCCTTCCACATATATCCTATACATGTTCTTCACAAAAACCCCGATCTACTTCACCTATCCCATGGCTATGTGTCTCAGGAATGCTTTTCCTTTACTGAATATCACATCATAGCCACGGTAGTTCAAAACTGCAACAGAGATGATATTTTTCTTTAGGCCTAGAACAAACATGACATCCTTGACCCTGAGAGGAGAACCCAACTCCCTCTGAAATGTAATTGTAGAAATACCGGTTGTGTTTTACCTTTCGTCCTCCCCTAGCTTGATATGCATCTAGAAATATTTCTCATCTAGGTCACTGAAAAAATCCCTACACCCTGTCATGTGGAACGATGCACCAAGTCCAAGTACAACACGCTCGTTGTCAATGTGTTGGATAGGCATGTGATAAGGGTAAAGTCAAGCTCGAACTGTGAAGCCAAGGCTTCATCTACTGCTCCTCCTAAGGTCTTTTTTCTTTCCTTTTTCTATGAACACTTCCTGGCATAGTGCCCATATTCATGACAATGGAAACATTTAATTTTTGACTAATCTTTCTTCTTTCCCCCTTGGCTAGATTATGGTTTGGTTTGAGATTTATTCATTTTTCCCTTCTTTTCATTTCCAACCAATGCAATGTTTTTTCATCCTTTCCCTTGGATGAGGTTCCATCTCTAGTATTCCCCCTTATTTCCTCCTATACCAAATCAAACCATAATCATTCCCAATTCAGTAGTTTCTCCCTCTCGTTCGCTGAATCTTAATAGCTATGCCAATTCTTGAGAAGGCCCAGAAGGGCTATGCTTACCAAGTCATCCTCTGAAACAGCAACACCAACTCCTGCAAGCTCATCATGAACTTGTGTGAACCTCCTCAAATATTGCAAGATAAAGTCATTCTTCTACATCGTGATATTTCAAAGTTTATCCTTGAGCACCAATTTCCTATGGTCACTACTATTCTGGAACATATATATATCAGTGCCTACCACATTGCATAAGGATTTTCTTTCCCATGGAGATTGGTGAAAATGTGGCCCCATACTCCCTCCAATATTATTCTCCACACCATCTTGCTTCCACTAACCAAGGTTTTAGGCATCGAATTTTGTTGGATTTACAACATCTCTCTTGATGTATTCTAGCAATCAATTGTCATCAAATACCTCCTCCATGTGATCCTTCCATGCAATTAGAGCTACCTTCCAAGGCATACTCTAGCCCCAACCCATTGAAGTTCACCTTCTCAACTCTTAAGAGATCCTGCTACATTGAACTGCAAATTCAAACCTCTTGAGAAACAACTTTGAAATTCCTGCTCTAATGTGAACCCTACTATGATACCATGTAGAAATTATGGTGTATATTTGCAACTAATCATGAAGCTTTTTCAAAATCACAAGACACAAACCTTCTCTACTACTCTACATAAGTTAATTCACAATTTAGAACAAAAATTTTAGACATGCAATAAGAAATAAAACACATGCACACAATATTTTTCCCAGGGAAAGAAATCTGCTAAAAACTCCAATGCCTTCTTACATTAATCTGATGAATATAGATGTATTACAATTGATTTTCTCAACTAAGCACAATTTGCAAGTGAATAACCTATCTCTCTGCTCACTGAAAAGCTCTAGCCCAAACTTTGTCAACTTCTGCCTCTACTTGAGCCCCTATTTCCTTACGCAATTCCTTGAGAAATTAGGCCCCTATTATTTAGGAATTTTTCCAAAATGGATTGCACAATTCCTAAGGTTGATCATCTGACTACATGCAACACTTGTACAGTCAAGACTAGTCTATAATTGATGTTACACTAACTTGGAATCTTCACCAGGGGAACTCAAATTCTTTGCATGCACTAGTTATTTTTTGTGTATTGATGAGTTAACTAGATGATCACTAAGTTTGACTAAAGTCCCACCGCACAACTGACCTTCCACTAGTACCTCCAACAGTTAGAACTAGTTTAACTGAAAACAACTTGAGATAATGGACTTTTATTGCTAAAAAATAGAAATCGCACATGCTTAACTGAACTCTATCTCCTCCAACTCAAATTTACTAAGTAAACTAGGTGACACAAGCCATGTCATGCAATTTAATTGCATCCAAGTTGTTTATTGATGTGGAAATTTAAATTTTCTCAATTTAATAAAGGAAAAATCAAATTGAGAATTTCTTGTTGCATTTTTCAACAATCCTTCATGTGAATCTAATCCATGTTGCTAATGACAATCAGGGGTTCCAACACAACAATGTGTTGATAATAACAACCAATGGATAGAAATAGCATTCAAAATAAATAAAACAGTGAAAAAAACACATATTAAAACACAATCGATGGAGACCCCAAAAAGTACTCCAACTATGTTACTGCCTATCCACGTTCATTGAAAATGCCTCCATTCCTCCTCTCATGAACCACATCTTTGTTGTCGGCCTTCATCGCCCTAAATCGCATCAGTTGTTGTTAACCTCCATTGCTCTGCTTCAAGAAGAAGCCATCAAAAAGCTAAAGATGGACCCCTAGTCATTTACCTTTACCTTTTTTACTAGCGCCTTGTATTTAAAATTTTAAGAAAAAATATTTATTTTATCTTAAAAATTTGTCTTAAAAGCCCTCCGTGTAGTAGTTCTGAATGCAACGAAAGACAAGTTGTCTCTAATCGCATCAGCAAAGATCAAAGGGACAAAAGAGGAATTGATATCCAAGAAATCTTGCGATGAAAGGTTGTCACTTTCTTCAGAGTCGGCTACCCCCGCAAAACGAAGAGCCCAACAAATCATTGTCTTTATGTAAGATAACGTGAATGGAAAGTGAAATAACAACCTTGGTATATACACTAGACAGTAGTAGCAGACTTAGGGTACACTACCAGAGTCAATTTTATAGTTGTTAAATAATATTTTCTTAAATTGATATGTTTTTGTCTTAAATGGGTTTCGTCTTAAGTGGCCATTGTCTTAAATATAAAGTTGTCTTAAAATATTTTTGTCTCAAACTGTTTTTGTCTTAAATATAAAGTTTTGTCATAAAATAATTTTGTTTTAAATCGTTTTTGTCTTTATATAAAGTTTGTCTTAAAATATTTTTGTCTCTAAATATTTTTGTCTTAAATATAAAGTTTTGTCTTAAAATATTTTTGTCTCACAGTGTGTTTATCTTAAATATAAAATTTTGTCTTAAAATGTTCTTATTTTGTATATAAAATTTTGTCTTAAAATATTTTTATCTCACAATTATCTTAAATTTTATATTTAAAACAATTTAATTGATATTAAATTTTACCAAAAATAACTAAAATAAAAATTATTTTTTTAAGCAAAAATTCTTTTGTCTTTCCACAATACTAAATACCACATCCCCAATTTCTTCGGGTTCTTGAAAGCGGGACAACGCATGGACCCACGACATTATAATAGTGAAACTTCTTTTGGTTTCATTTTTGTTTTCTATTAATGAAAGGAAATTAATACACCTCGTGGATACCTAAACCTACTAACTAATAGGCCATTTAAAGTTGATGCGTAGATCAACCAATACACTTGGATTAACTATTTGTTTAATTCTGCTAGAATGAAATTGAATTCATAATATTAATTATTAAATTTTAATTTATAATTCTTTAATTAATATAATTTAATTAAGTAACTATAAATTAATTTACATTGTGATTTTATTTAATGTTACAGGACGTTAAACTAATAAATATATATATATATATATATATATATATATATATATATATATATATATTAATTTTATTGAATTTTATTTTATCAAAATTGAAAATAATAATATTATTTTTTTTTAAATAAGTCAAATGAAATGGGTCTTATTAGTCTTTTTATAATTTTCCATCCTTTCATCTTATAATTTACTCTTAAATTTATTTGATCACCCCTTATATGACTATCATAATATGATTATAAATGATCATTAATCTAAAATTTATTAGATAGATTAAGTATACATGTTTAATTATTGGGATCTTCTAATAAGTTATATAATCCATTAGTAACATTAGGATAATACTATTACTAACTATTAGGTAATAATAATATAATTTTAAAGTAATAATTAAATCTATAATATTAGTATTACAGTTATAATGATATTAAGGTAATAGATACACACTATTATTAATATTAATCACTAATAAACATTTTATCTTAAATATAGTAACTTTTTACTTAATTATTAACATTCTTACTATAAGTTAGTTAAGCATTATAATATTAAAATGAAATATTCATAAAATCATTAATATAACATTTCAGAATCCATTATATATTTTAATAATAGATATTAATTCAAACAGCAACAAAAATTTGTCCATGTCCTTATCCCTTAGTCCATGTCGATACGATTGTCTGGTCAAAGTTCATTGTTAAATGGTCAAATATAGCTGTTAGTTTAGTTTAGTAGGTTATGGCCGTTTCCTATTTCCTAGTCAATCTTAGTTGTTGGAAGATTATTCTCCCTATTAAAATGCAGCCATGATCTGATTCTTCTCGATTCTTCAACTTGTCCTGACGATGAACCATACTCGTTGGTTCAAAACGCATCAACAAATATTTCATAATGTGATTTACGCGAAAAATCTCTCATTTAAGTCAAATGAAATCAATAAGTTATTATAAATAATTCTTCCCGATTCTTCAACTTGTCCTGACGATGAACCACACTTGTTGGTTCAAAACACATCAACAAATATTTCATAATGTGATTTACGCCGAAAAATCTCTCATTTAAGTCAAATGAAATCAATAAGTTATTATAAATTATTGTAGGTTATAATAAATCATTACTTTATCTATAGTGAATTATTCTATAGCAAACAGTGAAGTAATCATTTAACAACATTTTAACACATCAATTTTGTCCAAATAAACATGATGAACAATGTTTTGATGTAAGGTATAGAACATTATTATATTTTGATTAATGATATAAACAAGATTTTGTTTTTATTTATTATATTAAGAATTTGATTTTGTAGCTTATTAGTTAAAGTTTAATTGGTGATTACCTTGTTTTAAAGTAATATGTAAAATATGAGATTCAAAGTTCAAATTCTCATGAATTAGATCAACAAAGAAAAAGAATTTAATTCTGTATAATAAGATTTTAACATTTGTAAAAATCATATTTATAAATATGTTGGGCTTATTGCTTATTGTGACACCTAACAATCTATTTGTTTTTAACTCCCTATTAGTTGAAGTTTCACCAATATATTTTCTAATATTCAATGGAGACAACGCATTCCGATCCCATTCTCCAAGCTTATAATTGGGAAAGTTGGGAGAGAATATTGCAAATCTGCATGTAACTCTTCGTTACGCATTGAATGGTATGGTATTATTTCAATAGTTGGTGATTTTCAATGTTTGTCCATGATTATTGTTAAATTTTATTATCTATCTTTTAAACATGGATAATAATGGTCTCATGTTAATGCTTGAAAGAAAAGGATTTAGTTATGGCAATGAGAGTTACATGAGTATACCCACATACAGTATTGTGTTGCGTATACATTTGCAGCATATTTTCAAGTTCAAAATACATATTCCACTTTTAGAGACACTTATTTAAATTAATTTATTATTTATAAAATAATTATAGTTGGATGGGAATCGTTTTTTATATTTTTTAAATTAAGTTTTTATTTTATGTTTTGGGGAATTGTTGCAGGGCAATATACTCCCTTCTTATCTTGCAAATGATAGGGGTCCCTTTTCTTGTTTTTTTAAGGTTTTCTTTTCTTTTGATTAATAAAGAGTAATTTTTTTAGTTTTGTTTATCATTTAGAAAAAGGTCAATTTAGTTATATGGTTTTAACCAAAATTTGATATTTCATAATAATATTTGGTTTTTTAATTTTGATTTTATAATAATTGTGTAACTTGTGGTCTATACTATTGTATTCTTTTGTTTTTCATTGATCTTGTTCCAAATCTTTAGTATTTTATAGCAACATTTATTTTTACATTTGGTTTAAGGATTGATATATATCATGATGAGTACATAATATATATTCATATTGGATTATGATTTTAAAACTCTATATATGAACTTTACAATTTTTTCAAATCATTTGGTATATATGTGTGTTTCAAAGACATGTTTTATATATGGTTATATTGGTCATGATTTATATTTGTTTGAATACATGACTTTGGGTTATGTTGAAATTATATTTATATTGTTTTTTGGGCTATGGTAAGATTTATGCTATGATCTCTCAAATTTATTTGTAGAGTTTTCATTTCAACATTTTCTCTAGTTTTTGTTTCTCTTAACGTCTTTCTCGATTTCTCTGTAAACTGTCAAAACCTTCCTCTTTGGTATTGTTATGTCCCCATTTTTATTTTCTTCTATAGTACAACTAGGATGGGTTTTCCTGGGTGTGTGATGGCTGTTAGGATATTCCGACACATAGGAATAGTTAAGTTCAACTTGGTCTAGTATAGAGTTAGGTAAAGTGTGTTTCTTTATCGTTGTACATTTTGTAACTTACAATCCAACGGTCACGATATGTAGTGATCCGACGGTTCATTCTCTCCTCGGTATTACCGACACTTGATCCGTGGCTTGACACCCGATTGGTCCATGAATTCTATTTAAAGCGCATGGAGGGTCATTTGTAGGTTAACCGTGCATGAGAGAAGCTTATGTAAATTTTCATTCTTTTATTAATAAATTGCCTGTAGTAGCCACGTTGGCGCAGGCCCTGGACTGTTTCCCTCTTTGAGGGTTTTAACCACGTCAAAATACTGGTGTATTGATCTGTGATCTGTTTGTGAGCGGTGTCCTTTTGGTGTTCTGTCTGAGGAACTTACCCTGTAAATTCCTACATGGTATCAGAGCTATTTGAGGGCCGTGTCTGTTGTTGATCCAAATCTGAAGCCGGTAGAACTGCATGCGACTGTCGTTTCCTAGATCTACTGTTTCTGACTGCTTTCGGGCCGAGAGGACTGCTCTTTTGTGTTCGGAGCATCTGTTCCAGTGAGGAACCCCTTTCGTTTCACGCGAAAAGGTTTCCGGTAGCCCTATCTGCGTCATTTTTAAGATCTGGAGGTATACAGTCTTTATTTGCAGTTTACTGTTATTTTCTCTTTGCTTATTTCAGTTTCGGTTTATTTAGCTTTTTTTTAACCGGATCTATACCTCTCATTTCTGCGTATGCTCTTTGCCCTGCGACTCTGTGCGATCTGGGCAAATCAGAAACAGAAAGGAAGGATTTTTTCTCATGCGTATGCTCTTTTTCCTGCACCTTAGTGTGATCTCGGAAAATCAGAAACATTGAGAAAAATATTTAGTTTTTCGGCTAAAGCTAATTTTTTTTTTTATATTTAGTTTTTGGGTAAATCTAACTTCGAGCCATAAGGTTCGTTTTTCTTTGCATGTCCGTGTTGGGTTTTGTGTTTTGTAGGGAAAAGAGGTTTCTCAAGGCAAGCACGTAAACCAAAGCCCCCCCCTCTCTCTCTCTCTCTCTCCCCCCTCTCTCTCTCTCTCTCTCTCAAATTTTTGTATATATCAATTGGTTCTAAGTTCTTTTAAGAGAGTAGAGGTCTTGGGTTCAAATCTCCATTTTGTGGGGGCGTTTTTTCATTCCCGCACATTCGCGCACTTTGCCGGCAACTTCAACAAAATTTTTCAAAACGCCATAACTTCTTCATCCGGAAGCCTTTTTCAGAGCCGTTTTTTTTAAAACAGCCTAATTTTTCGAGATCTATCCATTGGAACACTTACTTTCAGCATCTTCAGCTTTAGTTTTTTTAAAATGGAAAGTCCATGCCAAGTCATTCTTGACAGCACTAATTACTTCCAATGGGTATCTTACATGGAAGATTTACTTAGAAGTAAAGGTCTCTACAGAATAGCCACGGGCCAAGAGAAGAAACCAAAAGATGAAGACAAGGTTGCAAAATGGGAAAATAGACAAGATCAAGCACGTGGTTTGATAGGGATGTCTATTTCTCCTGATCTTAGATTCCATATTGCAGAACTTGAAACTCCTCATGAAGCATTGGAACAAATCACTAAAGTTTTTGGGATTAAAAATGAAATTAGAGCCCATCAACTTGAAAATGAGTTGCTTACATTGGATCCTAATAATTTTTCTTGCATTGAAGATTTCTTGTGCAAATTCAAGACCCTTAGATATCTCTTGGAAGGTGTTAAGGTTAAGAAAGCAGATAGTAACCTTATTTATTCCATCCTTACTAAGTTGGGACCAGCCTACTCTGTATTTGTTCCACCTTCCATTCTACAATGGAAGCTTTCATTTGTCAAGGAAAAGACTACAAGGCCCTTCCTTTGACTCTTTTTGTGATTCTTTAATAAGAGAACAAGAAAAACTCTTACATCTTGGTCTTCTTCATCTTGGAAACTCTTCCAAGAAAGCGTTAGCCGCCCAGCAACAACCAAATTAAAAGAATCCTAAGAAGCCATATCCTAAAAAGAATGGTCCTAAACCAAACAAGGGTCCTAAGCAAACTCAGTCTCAAAATGAAAGATCATTTCAACAAAATGATAAGACTAATAAAAACAAATGGAAGAAGACTGATAGACATTGTAAC